>WOXC01000107.1:0-114967 GCA_011680675.1 Gymnobelideus leadbeateri
CAACATGACTCAATTGACTCAACAACAACAAAATAAAGGGCCATTTATAATGAGTCGGCAGTTGTGGCTGAGATGGATTATTCCTGTTTGAACAAATGCAGGAAGCAGGGTAGGTGAGTGGGACCCATAGTGGTTATACTTGTTCACATATATCACAGGAAGCTTTGCAGTAAAAGGGTATATAGCCCCTAGGGAGAGTGCTTATTTGGGAGCAAAGGAGTCAAAATAGCTATGGCATAAAGGCAGGAGAAAAAAGAAATGGAATTGGAATTCAAGGGGGCTTCCTCATACAATTAAACACAAAAGTTGGGTTTTGGAGAGCTGGTGGGGGTGGTCTTGGTGATGGTGATATTAATCAGTGTAAAGAATTCTCTATATAGGAACTTTCCCCCCAATGTAGATCACAACTTCTCTCTGATACAATGAAAAAGGCACTGTCTGTGGAGCACAAAGACCTGAGTTTAAATCATACCTCTGATGTTTACTAACCTGTGCAACCTTTGGTCATTTAAGCTCATTGAGCCTCAGTTTCCTTGTCTGTAAAATGAGTGAGTTGGACTATATGACTTTGGAGGCCCCTTCCATTCCTGAATCTTCAATCTTATAGATAATTATCTGGGCACTGAGTGGTGAGGTTACTTGTCTGTAGACACAGAGTCAGCATGAGTTAGAGTTCATACCCTGAAGCCAGGCCTTCCTGACTCCCAGGTCAGACCCCTATCCTAGACTGCCTTTCTCCACAACCATAATGATATTTGCATGGAAAAAACAATCAAGCAAGAACTTTAAGGGGAACACTAAAGAGAATAGCTGATGAAGATAGTCTTGTACTTCCAGACTTTGATATATTACAAAGCAATTATCATCCAGGCTGTCTGACATAGGGGAAGAAATAAACAGCTAAATCAATACATACAACAGACAATCAACCAAATGTGGACAGAAGATTAATGTATAGAGCTATAGAACTGGGGATCTTAACTGTTTTGTTGTTTCATGGACCTCACTGGTGACATGGGTGGACCTCTCCTCAGAATAATGCTTTGGGTTTTGTTTTAATGCAAAATGGAAGGAAATATTATATTTCAGGTAAAAGCAAGTGAAATAAAGATGTAATTTTTTGCTATCCAAGTTCATAGACTTCCAAGAAATCTATCCACAGACTTTTGGGAGTCCATGGACCCCAGGTTAAAAAAAAAAAAACCCAAAAACAACCCTCTGTTGTTGAAGATAAAAAACCAGGGAAAGAATTCATTATTTAACAAATGTACCACTGGTTGGCAATCTGGTGGTAAGGGGATTTATACCCATTCTTTTTTCTATGTACCCCAGTGAATTACCATCTGGATGAGAAACTTAAACATTAAAAAGACAAAGTACAAAAAAAAGATGGAAGAAAATGGAATAAAGTGTTTATCTCAGTGACAAAGAGGAGATGAATTGTTTTCATTCCAACAAATAGAAGGAATTATTCAGGGCAAGATAGGTGTATCATAAGGAAGTAGACAATTTTGTATGACAAAAACAGTATAATTTTTTTAAAACAACCAATTAAAATGGGAAATACAACAGATAAAGACTTCACATCTAAAATACATAAGGAATTTACAAAAAAATCAGAGTGGTAATTCCTAGACCACAAAGAATAAATGGTTGAAGGATATGATGAGACAATTTTCAAGAGATCAAATTAATAAATTGCTAATAAGAACTTGAAACTTCTTCAACCTCACTAATAAAATGATACAAATTAACATAATTTGAGGTACCACCTCACAACCATCAAATTGACAAAAATAATTAAAAACAATGACACAAGATGTTGTTGGGGTAGTAGAAAAACAGATTATACTCATTCATTGCTGATAGAATTTTGAAATTAAAGAATCTGTTCAGGGAGCAATATTATATCACCCAGAAAAAAAATTGCAAATATAATTCTATCATTTAGGCAGTTAGGTGGTATAGTGGATAGAGTGCTGGGACCAGAGTCAGGAAGACCTGAGTTGAAATCTGATCTTACTCACTTAATAGCTGTGTGACCCTGAGCCAGTCACTTTACCCTGTTTGCCTCAGTGTCTTCATCTGTAAAATGAACTGAAGAAAGAAATAACAAACCACTCCAATATCTTTGCTAAGAAAACTCCAAATGGGGTCACAAAAAGTCAGATACAACTAAAACAACTCAACAACTGAACAGCAATCATACTATTTAACCTATTATGACTTCCATTGTTAGTAATGTACCCAGAATGTTTTATAGAATACAATAGATCTTCACATCATATATAATTTCAAATAAAAAGAATGGAATAATTAAATAGATTATGGTACCTAAATATAAAGATACTATTAAAACTGACAAATATGAGGAATGCAAGGAAATCTATTAAGACCTTCATGAAAAAAAGCAAAATGAAAGGAAGATAAGGAGGAAGAAAAGAAGGAAAAGGGAGAGGAGGAGGAGGAGCAGGAGGAGGAGGAGGAGGAGAAGAAGAAGAAGAAGAAGAAGAAGAAGAAGAAGAAGAAGAAGAAGAAGAAGAAGATGATGATGATGATTCTACCTAGAGGGAGTGACTGAGAAATTACAATACTTTAGGCATTGAAATGAATGAATTTAAATGCAATTACCAAGCAAATTTGATTGGCTTTGTTGACGTTCCCCCTCCTTTTATTTTGCTTTTTTTCTCTAGTTGAAACAATTAACGACTTTGGCAAAGTTGTAGGATATAAAATAAATAAATAAATAAATATAAATCATCAGCATCTCTATATATTGCCAGCAAAACCCAATTGGAAGGGAAAGAAAGAGAAATTCCATTTAAAATACTTGCGGAGGCAATGAAGTAATATCAATCCTAAAACATATATCCACCAAATGGTATAGCATTCAAATTCTTTTTTTTTTTTGGAGGGCAATTGGGGTTAAGTAACTTTCCCAAGGTCACATGGCTAGGTTTTTGTTTGTGTGTGTTAAATGTCTGAGGCTGGATCCGAATTCAAGTCCTTCTGACTCCAGGGCCAAAGCATTCAAATTCTTAAAGGAGAAGTTAAGTAAGTTACAGGTTCATGACCAAACAAGAGATAGAGAGCATTACAAAGTGTAAAATAAATAATTTTGATTATGTTGAATTAAAAAGCTTTTGCACAAACAAAACCAAAACAACCAAGATAAAAGGAAGCATAAAGCTATGAAACAATCTTTATAGCAAGTATGTCTTATAAAGTCCTCCTTTCCTAAAAAAAAAATAGAGAACTGAGTCAAATTTATGAGAATATAAGCCATTCCCCAATTGATAAATGGTCAAAAGACATGAACAGATTTTCAGATGAAGTACTTAAAGCTATCTATAGGCATATTAAGAAGTGTTCTAAATCACTTTTGATTAGAGAAATGCAAACTAAAACATCTGTGAAGTACCACCTCAACCCTATCCAATTGGCTAATATGACAAAAAAGGAAAATGATAAATGTTGGGGAGGATGCAGGAAAAATCAGGACACTGATACACAATTGGTGGAGGTGTGAACTGAGCAACAATTCTGGAAAGCAGTTTGGAACTACACCCAAAGAGCAACCCAGCTGTTCACACCCTTTGATCCAGCAATACCGCTACTAGGTCTGTCTCCTAAAGAGATTATTTAAAAAGGGGAAAGGACCTTCATGTGCAAAAATATTTATAGCAGCTCTTTTTGTGCTGGTAAAATATTGGAAATCCATCATTTGGGAAATGGCTGAACAAGTTGTGGTATATGAATGTAATGGAATACTATTGTGTAATAAGAAATGATAAACAAGAAGATTTCAGAAAAACCTGGAAAGATTTGTATAAACTGATACAAAGTGAAAGGAGCAGAACCACCAGAAAAGCGTTGTATACAGTATCAGCAACCTTTTGTGATAATCAACTATGAATAACTCAGTTCTTCTCAGCAAGACAATGATCAAAGATAGGTACAAAGGACTCATGATGAAAAAAGGTATCCACCTCCAGAAAAATGAACTGATAAAGTATAAATGCAGATTGAAACACACTATTTTTACTTTATTTACTTTTTTAAATGTTTTTTTAAGTGGCGGGAGCCTTAGTTGTTTGTTTTTTTTCCATAAAATGACTACTGTGGAAATATGTTTTGTATGATCTCACATGTATAATCTATATCAAATTGCTTACTGTCTTAGGGAAGGGGAAAGTAAGGAGGGTGGAAGAGAATTTGAAAGTAGAAATTTTTTAAATGTTAAAAATTTTTGAATGTTAAAAATTGTTTCTACATGCAATTTGGGGAAAATAAAACATTTTTAAAGAGAGAAATGACAAGAAGGATGGTTTCAGAAAAGCTTATTCAAAGTGAAATGAGCAGAATCAGAACATTATACACAGTTAATAGCAATATTCTAACAATGATCGACTGTGAAAGGCTCTGATCAAGATAGTTATTCAAGACAATTCCAAAGGACCCCTGATGAAAGATGTTATCTACCTCCAGAGAGAGAAGTGAAGAACTCTAAATGTAGAGTGAAGTATAATTTTTTCACTTTACCTTTCTTGCTTTTTAAATATTACTTTAAACATGGTTAATATAGAAATATTTTTGAATGATTTCTGGATATATATTGTATAATTGATATCATGTTGTTTGTCTTTTCAATGGATTGGGGAGTGGCTGGAGGGAAGGAGAAAATTTGGAACTCAAAAATATTTTTAAATGAATGTTTAAAATAAATAAATGATAATTAAAAATAACTTTTTAGCCATATGACCCTGGGCAAATTTCTTCCCCTCTCTAAAGCTTGGTTTTCTCATCTGTAAAATCATAACATTTGTACTCCCTACCTCACATGGGGTGGTGAGAGGAAGGCCTTATGGAGCCCTTAGTGAATTAGGAGCTATTATTGCCTTTTATTATTTAAAAATGATTCAAGGAGGCAGGAGCAGGGATATTGTAAGGAAGAGAAGGATACATGGGAAGTCAGTTTCTAGGACTGAGGGATCTCCCAAAGGAAACTCAAAAGCTCAAATCTGGTATTCACAAATAATAGCCAACGGCAAACTCTACATCAGACCGAGGCTCCAGAGCAAACCAGAAAAATAGAGTTGTTATTGTTTTTGTTGTTTGTCCTTCATTCTCAAAGAGGACCAATGACAAAGAATAGGAAGTACGCATGACAGAGCTCACTTACTTTGGATAATGTCCAACAAAGGAGTCCTTAATATGCTGTAATGCACTCACTAGAATGGACATCACTAGCTATGAGCGACCCTGCACAGTGCTGATGATGTTGTAGGAGACATTATCACCCTCAGGCAAAATCCTGGTTCAGAAAGCTGAAATCTTAGGCCCATTTTTTGACCATTTCAGGGTGATGTCTTTGGGAGAGAGACTCCCAGTCAAGCGACAAATGAAATTTTCATTCTGGTTGATGTTTATTTTTTCCTAGGGCTGGACACCAAAGGTACAGGAAGTTTGTCTGGAAACAGAAATAGTTATGCTAAATAAATGCCTTCCTGCCATTAGATCAAATTATATAATTAATGTAATGCACCTTGTAAATCTTCAGGTCTTTTGTAAATGTCAGTATCATCAGAGCTCTTATCATCTTGATCGGCCATTGAACAAGAGAATCATTACTGTGGTCTGGTCTCTCTTAGCCTTTGTATTGATTACTGCTACCCTACCTGCATCAGAAAAAGCTTTGCTGTTTGGTTGTTGTTTTTTTTTTTAACAGAAAGGTAAAATAGAATACATATTTATAATGTAAAGAACATGCTCTATCGATTACAAAAATTAATTTTATATACTACTTTTCTGTCTAGTGTGGCAAGGGAAAGGATACATAGTTACACAAAAAAGTCAAGAGAGTCCCATCTATGACTTGTGGCTGGGAAGTAGGGGGACAAAGGTGCCTTGTCCTTCCCTGACCAGTCCAGTCCTTGTGACTTACACAGAACAGAGGAACGTGGTGGGTATGGGTCAAAAGCAGGTCCCTCACTATAGTTTCTCCATTTATAATACATAGTTTTCCTTTTTCTGCTAGTCATTTAAATGACTTCCCTGTCATCTAGTGGTTGAGAGATGACTTGGGACAGGCAGACAGAATCTACTTCTTCCGGGTTCTCTGCCCTGTTTGACTACAAACTTATATAACAGCCTGTCAACTCCCATCACAAACCCAGGGGCTTTCACCCCCTCACTCTGGAGACCGTTAAGGAATAGGATGTGGGCTTGCTGGGGAGTCATTACTTTGCCAAATTGCCCTTCTAGCTTTTCCAAACATTCCAACACAGTGACACTAGGGGCTTGTGATTTTAGTCTGAGTATGAGATCGAATAGGGGTCTCTGGAGACCTTCCATTAGTCTCCTCCGCTTCTCCACATCATTCATCTGCCACTGCTGTAACATTTCAATGGCATTGCCTGTCTAGGGCTTGAAGAGTTCCTCTCTCTGGAGGGGCACGGCTACTCCCCTGAAAAGCTTCCTAATTTGGGAGAGGGAAGTCCTTGCACTGGCTTTTATCAAGCTTGCTTTCCATCTCAAGATGCCGACCTTCTCCCTTATATGTCTCACAGCACTTTCAGACAATCCTTTCATTTTCAGGCTTGTCTTGAGACGTTTTTCTAGCAATTTGGAGGCGGGTGTGGGGTTGGGGATGGGGAGAGGCAGGGACCCATTTCTGGGAAATCTGTTGACTTACCAGAGACATTAGAATATTCTATGGATTTAAATGGTTTACAGAAAACGGACAGGTTTCCATCTGTTTCTTCTCTCCTGGCGTACATTCTTAGGGGTCATTTGTGTCTAGGGCACAGTTATATGGGGGAGGAGGTACTTCATTCCTCTGATGCTACATCTTTGATTATATCATTGCCTTGTCTAATCATGTCTTCCTCCTGCTCGAACAGTTCTATGGTTCTCTATGATCTCCAACATCAAGTATAAAGCCCTGTGTTTGACATTTAAAGTTCTTTGTAACCTGACCCACTCTTGCCTTTCTAGCCTTATACCCCACACACTCTACAATCTAACTATACTAGCCAATTTCCACCTCTATACCTTTGCACTTGCTGTGTCCCTCATGCATGGAATGCTCTCCCTTTTAATCTCCACCTCTTAGTTTCCCTACCTTCCTTCAAAACCCAGATACTGTAGGAGACCTTTCTTTGTTTTCTCCACTGTTTTATGCTTTCTCTCTGATATCACCTTCCATTTATTCTCTACTTATTTTGTATGTATATAGTTATTTACATGTTCTTTCCCCCATTATCATGTATACTGCTTGGACATAAGCTGTGTGTGTGTGTGTGTGTGTGTGTGTGTTATATGTGTCTGTCTGTGTGTCTTTGAATCCCAGTGCTGGGCATAAAGAAAGCACTTACTCAGGCTTTCAACTAGAGAGATAGGTAATAGGGTATCACTTTTCTGCTCCTGCTAGTTTTCAACATTTACTTCTTTGTGGGGGTGGCAAGTAATACTCTGTTCACTGGGTGGGGAGGCTCTGGTTAGTAAGCCTCTCCCCCAAAAATGTCTATAGTTCTCTTAGTTAATAGTTATTAGACATTTTTCTTCAGCCAGATTGCTCCAGAAGGTAATAGATGCCCCAGCAAAGAACACACTTGCTCTTTCAACTCCTATCCTTTCCTCTGTGTCCTCCAACTCCCTTCATTCAATTCTCTTCTGACTTGAGGTTAAAAAAAAGTACATTTTAGTTCTTCAATCTTATCACAATTCCCTTCCCCTGCCTTGATAGGGGTAAATATTTCAAGAGCTCTGCTTCCATGAACAGAAAAGGAATTGAATCAAACTGTAGGGATGAAACTGCTTCCAAGCTCCTTCCATCATGCTTTGTTCTATACATATAGAAGGGGTAGGAACTGAAAAGTCTGGTGACTTTTGTCCCACACACAGTGCAACCACAGGAGGCCCTTGCAAACATATAAGTCATATTTAACACATAATGTATCTGGCAATTGCATACAAAGCACACATTCCAATGAAGGTCTTCTTTTTTGGGGGTTGACCTCTTCTCCCATTTTCCTTGAAACATTATAGGTGATCTTGGTATCTGAGTGAAAAAGCCTGGACTCTTTAGCATATCCCTTGAGTTCGCAGATATTTTTGCCTTGAGTTGTTAATCCTGACCTTGTGGGTCAAGGTCAGCTCCTCTTCCATAAGATACTCTCTTCCCTCTAAGTTTTCATGGTATTTCTCTCTCCTAGTTCTCCTACCTGTCTGATCACTAATTCTTCTTTGCCCGATCTTCCTCCAGGTCATGCTTGCTAACCACAGATGACCCCTGCGGTTCTATCCTGGGTCTTTTTGTCTTTTTCTCTTTTCCTTTTACACTCTCTCACTTGCTCACCTCGTCAGCTCTCATTTGTAAATGCTTTTCAGATCTTTTTATCAGACCCTAGCCCCTTTCCTGACCTCCAGCCTCCCATCTACAAATGTTTATTGGACATCTTGAATTGAATGTCCTTTAAACATATTAAATAAATAAAAAACTGAATTCATTAGATTTAACTACAAACCTTCCCCAATTCATTTTCTTATCACTGTGAATGGTACCTTCAGTCACCCAGGCTCAGCCTAGGGTTCATCATAATTCTTCACTCTCTCTCACCTTCCACCCATATCTAATCAGTTTCCAAGGCCTGCCATTTCTACCTTCTCTCCTAAGACACTGCAACCACCCTGGTGCAGGCACTCATCTTCTCGGGCCCAAACTACTACAGTGTCTGGCTGGTTGGTCATCTTTCTTCCTCCAATCCATTCCTCACTCAGTTGTCAGTAATCTTCCCAAAGATCTGGCCCCACCATGTTGTCCCTCAACTCAACAAACAGTGGCTCCCTATTATGTGTGGGAGAAAAAATGAATCATCTTTTTGGCTTTTAAAGTCCTTTATAACTTGTCCCTTTCTTACCATTCTAGTCTTAATGCTTTACTCTCTTCCATGTACTCTAGAATCCAGTGACACTGTCTTCCTTCCTCTTTCTAACATAAGATAATCCATCTCCTGAATCTTGTGGATTTTCACTCACTGTTTCCCATGCCTGGAATTCTCTCTCTCCCTCCTCATCTCTGCCGCCTTTCTTCCCTCAAGTCTCAGCTAAAGTGTTACCTTCTACAAAGATCTTTTCCCAGTCTTTAACCTTGCTGCCTTCGCTCTGAGATTATCTCCAATTTATTCTGATTACATCTTTTTGGTACATAATTGTTTGTGTGTTGCTTCCCTCATCAGAATGCAAGCTCCTTGAAGGCAGGACCTGGGTTTCTGTTTATTTGTTTGTTCAGCTTTTCTCCTTTTTCATCCCTAGAGCTTAGCATGATTCCTGGTGTATAGGGGGCTCTTAATAAATGCTTGTTGACTTAGAGTGGTTATTACCAATAAATCGAAAAACACATTAAAAGCCTACTATACATCAGGCACTATTCCAGACAAAGAGACGAAAAGACAAAAATGACGGTAACTGGGAACCCAGATTGAATGCTGTTTAGAGCCCTGTACATGGAATCAGAAGGACCTGAGTTCAAATCCCACTTCATACACTTACTAGCTATATGACCTTGGGCATATTGCTTGACCTCTTTCCAATTCAGTTTCTTGATCTGTAAAATGGAGATTATAATTGTAAATAATAGTACTTATCTTACAGGGCTCTTGTGAGGATCAAATGACATAATATAAGTAAAGTACTTGGTGAACCTTGAAGTGCTATATAAATCTTAGCTATTAAGAGGTGTTGTGACTTAGTGGATAGGGTGCTGGGTCTGGAGTCAGGAACACACAAACATTCAGTTGCTTTGTAACTCTGGGTAAGTCAACTAACCTCTCTCATCCTCAGTTTCCCTATCTGCAAAATTAAAGGGTTGAACTTGATGTCTTCTAAGCTGCTTTCTGTTTTTAAATCCAAGCTATGAAATAGAACCTGCCATCAGGGAGTTTCCATTCTATTAGGGGAAAAACAAGTACACACATAAGTCAATTCAAAATATTTTCAAAGCAAGGGCAAGGTGATTTCAGAGACCAGCACTAGCAGCAGGGGCATCAGGAAAGGCCTCATCTCATGTGGGAGTTGCTGCTTGAGCTGTCTGGAAAGAAGCCAGAGACTCTAGGAGGTAAAGGTGAAGAGAGGGAATATATTTTGGGCATGGGGAACAGTCTGTACAAAGACAGGGAGATAGTTCAATCCACATGTGAGGAATAAGTAGAATTTGCTTGGACCATGGATTGCATGAAGGGGAGTCATATTTAATAAGCCAGGAAAGTCAGGCTACAGCCAAAGGAATTTATTTTATTTCCAAGTCTATATTTCTCTGTGTTCCCCAGGGGCCTCTGTAGCTAGAGTATTAAGCAAGAAAGGGGCATTCTCTTGAGTTCATTTTTTCTCTCCTTTTTAAATAGAGGCCTGCCTGAAACTGGGAGAGGCTTGGCTGAATTCTCTGATCCTTCAGTGAGTGCCAAGACTCACTGGCATCATCCTCAGGACTCATCTGAATCATCTTGGTGCTCACTCTCTGTTTATGTTTAGTGGGTTCCTCTCAGTCTACTAAGATGACTGCCCATCCTCCCTTTCCTCTTGCTCAGAAGGCAGTTTTACTAACTCCCCAATGGGAAAAAAGGTAGCTTTAATGCTTTGGTTTTGTGGACCTCCAGACATGTTGGGGGACATTTTATTAGCCTGGCAAGTTATCCAGTCTTTCCACAACTTGGCATGGTATTGCTTTCCAATGGTTCATTTTCTTCTAAGGTTCCTTTTACTAAGAAGCAACAAGGCACCTGAAGGAAAGAGAGGCTTTAGCATGTGCCAGGGAAGTGAATCCACTACTACTATCTCAACCCCCAACACCTCTATGATCCCAATGGAAATGTCCTAAGAATCTGAACATGAGAGCTTGGGGAAAGCGGTGGCCTTCAGACCACCAGCCCTGCTTCCAGCCCAGGCCCCATAACTGTCATTGGATGGAATACCCATGGCGGAGAAGGGGCCCATCTTCCTCACTGCCGCTGCCAGTCACCAACCAGCAGGTGAGCTGAGGAGCCCTGGAAATGGCAGCTCCTTCCAGACCACCAGTTCTGCTCCCAAAATCACTGTCCAGGGGGGCAGTCTGGCCTGGCTTCTAGCACAGCCACAGCTCCTGAAGAAAAAAGAGCCCAGAAGAAAAAAAAGTTCTCATCATCAGTCCTTGGCACTGTCAAACGGTTCAGCATTAGAAACTGGCATAATTTAATTAACAGAAACGATTTTGCCACGGTGCCCAAAGTACCATGGGACCTTTCCATCTGATTTGCAGCTTAAACCGTCTACATGAGTCGTATCCCCCATTAGAATGTGTGCCTCCTGACAGCAGAGACGTGTCTTACTTTTCTAATTGTATCCTCACTGCTAAGCGCAGCCTTTTACATATGTACTAAGTACCTAATATATTTGTTTCATTCGAATAGTAATTCATTTATTGTTTCATTCAGGTGGCTAGGTAGAGTCATGTAGAGCACTGGACTGGAGTCCGGAAGACCTGTGTTCAAATCTTACACTTACTAGTTGTATGACCCTGAGCAAGTCACTTAAACTGTTTGCCTCAGTTTCTTCACCTGTAAGATGGGGATAACAATAGCATTTCTCCCTCTCTCTCTCTCTCTCTCTCTCTCTCTCTCTCTCTCTCTCTCTCTCTCTCTCTCTGTTGGTATAAGGATCAAATGGAATATCATATGTAAAGTACTTTGTAAACCTTAAAGTGCTTTATAAATACCAGCTATTATGATTCATTCACTCATTCAAGATTTACTAGCAGATCTCTATTCCCTTGCCAAAAACCTGGACAACAAACCCGATGCCACGACTTGTTTCTTTTGTAGCTTTTATGAATGGAGGCATTGTTAATCAGCGGACCTCTTTTAGTCTATCTCTCAGCTGAGAGACATTATGGTTGTAGCTTTAGTATCTTTTCCATGTACTAAGACTCCACAGCATATATCAGTAGGTAAATGTGGGCCTTGTTCAAACATGGAAGACAGGGGGTAAAGCCTGAAGCAGCATTCTTGGTAGCTTTATATCTATGCTCTGAAAATGCCATGTATTTCCTCCACTGTTTCTTTGCTCATTTCTGTCCCCAGGTTGTAGAGGAAGGTAAAACTCGAAAGCTCAGGCTTTCAATCCCCCTGAGGGTGGTAGGTACAGCTCCAGACTTCTTAACTCCCTTCCCCTACCCAAAAAGAACACTTCCTTAAGTAGTTTGCTCTTAAAGGTTCTGCCATGGTCAGAATAGACCCTGGCAGGAAATCCATAGGCAGAAAGCGATTTGTCCTACAGCAATTTAGCAACTATATAAAAGCATTGCCATTCCTGGCTGGATATGCTTGTGCATACCAGGTGAAATGGTCTGTCAACACTAGGAGATTGCTTATATTTTCCTTATCTCCCTCCAGAGATTAAAAAGTCTAAATACACAAACTTGCTAATCCTTATGCTCTCCAAGTGTGCAATACGAGTTGGCAACCCTCTCTTTTGAACACATCAAGCCCGAGTCTCACACCTCTATAGATATCGGCTGCCATCTTGGGCCAGTAGAATCTGTTTTGCACCAGCTCCAAGGAGTGTGATAAGATCTAAGAACTAAAATGGGTTTTCTCTTTACCCTAGCGTCCAAAGTTAGCATACAGTGCTTTCATAGCAACAGAGCAACAGAGCAAAAGGCCTTGGCTACGCCAATTGTATTCTGTGTGGGATCTGTTACAGGCCAGGATAGTACTGCATTTCAGAACTCCAATTTCTGCCATTCTCACAACACCAGGGTGCCTTCTTATAAACAAAATTGTATTCTCCCCAGACCACACTCACTTCTTGGCTTGTATTGCTTTTATTAGGTCTTCCTCATGCAGTTGTCCTGTCAGTCATCCAAGGACAACTGGGAAAAGGAGGATGGGTTCCATATAACAAAATTCATATCCCCTGATGGGACAGTATTCAGCAGCAGTCACAAACTCTCAGCTGAAGCTCCCAGTCTAAAGAGGGAGACAACATGCTAGGAACTACGCACAAGCTATATACAGGCCTTCATTGTAGCTCATCACAGAGCAGAGGCACTAACATTAAGAGGGATGAGGAAGGACTTCTTGTTGAAGGTGGGGTTTCAACTGGGACCTGAAAAGGCCAGGGAAGCCAGGAGGGAGAGATGAGGGGGGTAACTGGATTCTCCTTGACCGAGGTAGGTAGCAACCTTATCTGGCTATAAATTTAGTGTTCACTATTGGCCAGGAAAGACTGATATGGATGATGATGCCCTATTCCGTGGGTCATATGATAGTTATGGTGATGTACATGGAAGCAGTGAAGGGATTCTGTGATGTTCAAGGGGTAGAACCTTGAGGGGCAGTGAGTAGAACACCAGCCCTGGAGTCAGGAGGACCTGAGTTCAAATCTGACCTCAGACACTTGCCACACTTGGCTAGCTGTGTGACCTTGGGCAAATCACTTAACCCCAAGTGCCTTGCCTTCCCCACTAAAAAAAAAAAAGAAAAAAACAGGAGGGGAAGCTTGTCAAATGCAGCTTCAGTTGAGAGTTTGTGACAGCCACCAAATACTGTCACAATGCGTATGACTGAAGCACGAGATCTGTGGCAATATGGGCGTCCTCAAGTTATAATCAGAAGAATCAGGCCTTTTGCACAACCTGGGAAAATACCAACTCGAACTTCATGGGGCAACTTGACATCAGCATTTCATAGAATATGCTTGACCTTCCTCTTGAGCATGTTTCTCTAAAATAATGGGTGGTGAGTGAAATGATAAGGCCAGGACAGGGCAACAGAAGGACAATGAAAACGTGAGCAGGGAATTTAAACTCACACTGAGGGTGGATAATGGATACACACTAACTTGATTAAGCTGTAACAAAATAGAGGGTATAATCAATTTATAATTTCATAAAAGAAAAAGGATGGAAAGAAGGAAGGGAAGAAGGGAGGGAAGGAGGGAAGGGAGGCAGGGAGGGAGGGAGGAAGGAAGGAAAGAAGGAAGGAGATAAAAAAGGAGGGAAGGAAGATGGTGTAGATAATAAAGGGGGATTAGAAAGGGGTTAACCCTGAAGCTAGGGCTTCAGATAGGGAGGGTGAATTGTAGACTACGGAATATTTAGTATTCACAGCAGGAAAGAGGACCTCAGTCAGTCTAGCACCTGAACCTTAGAGTCCCTCTGATTGGAGAGGGTGGAGGGTGGACAGTGGTGAGCTCCTCCCAGACCCTCCATTTAAGGGTAATCATCTCATCATTTTCCCATCTGGCTTTTTCCAACACTTCTGGACTTTCTCCCTCTACCTCTGTCTCCCCCCGCCCTTGTCCCCTCCTTCCCCCCAACACACACACTTTTTTTATGTTGTCTTCTATTAGATTATACTCCTTGAGGGCAAGAAATGCCTTTTGCCTTTGTTTGTATCCCCAGTGTTTAGCATAGCACCTGACACATAGTAGATTCTTAATAAATATTTTTTGACTCACTCTATTCATAGTCAGAGACCTTCTCTGATCCCATCTAGGAGAGCAACCTCTGAAAGCATGCTTTGTGGCACAAGAAGGCTTAGAGAAACCTCAAGACCTAGCAATGTCATAGACCCTGATGGGGACAGCCCAGGATCCTGAACGCAAGACCTTGGGAATAATAGTGCCCTGTATGGCACCTGACCTTCTTCTAGCCCAGCCTTCAAAGATATTTCCTCATCACCACTAGCAACAACTATTGATCACCTGTCACCAAGAGGCAGATAGACACAGGAGTCCTAGAAGTAGCAGACACACCACCATTCCTGCTTCTAGCCCAGCCCTCATGGCCATCATCTATGGAAGCAATTTCTGTGGAAAAGGAGATAGCCATCCCTACCAACTGCCAACCAATTTCTACATACAGGGCAGGCAAACCAGTCTAGCTGGAGCATCAAGGCAGACTGAGAGAAAGATAGGAGGCAGTATGTGCCAGGCAAGTCCAGCCACCATCATCACCCCTGACCGTCATCTCCTCTCAGACCTCGATGGAGACAGCCCAGGACCCTGAGCCCAAGAGCCTCCACAGAGGCTTCCAGCCCAGCCCATAACCTCCACAGAGATGCAGCTTGACAAGAGCTCTTTCCATGGGGATGAGAGCCAAAGCTACTGACAACTCAGAAAAGAAAGTTCTTGCCACCAAAGTTGGCACCATCAAATGGTTCAGCATTGGAAATTGGCATGAGTTTATTCCTGGAAATGTTATTAAAGAGGAGTCATCAATGTCTGTTTTCTCACTTCCCTTCAAGGATCATGAGACTTTGCTATCTGACTTGCAACTGGCACTTTCTCTGCATGCTGTCCCTTCCTCCCCTTAGAAGGGGAGATCCTGGAAGCAGGAATTGTCTTTCTTTTACAAAGTGTGTCCCCAGTGCTGAGCATGGTGCCTTGTACACAGTAAGTGCTTAATAAATGGGTGATGGTAAAGTGAAAGATCAGAGAACTGGGTACTACCAGCTACAGAAGTCAGTTCTCTAGCAGTGGCTAAAACCACTGAGTGGTCCACCCCTGACCAACCAGAACAGTGATCCACAGCAGCTCCTCTATCTTAGCACCTCAAGAAGAGGAGTGGCCACTGGGTAGGATCAAGGAGGGCTGCCCATCAGCCTTCCCTCCTTTCCCTCTCACTCTCTGTGGAGGAATAAGGGAAGTCCAGAATGTCCTTTTGCCTTCTCTTTGCCATTCCAAAAAGCCTTCCCATTTTTCAAAGCCCAGTCTGAACCTTACCTCCTCTAGGAGAGCCACATGGTGCAGTGGATGGAGTGCCAGGCTTGGAGTCAGGAGGATGTGCATTCAAATCTGGCCTCAGACATTGACCAACTGTGTGACCTTGGGTAAGTCACTTAACCTTGTTGGCCTCAGTTTCCTCATCTGTCAAATGAGCTAGAGAAGGAAATGGTAAACCAATCCAGTATCTTTTCCAGGAAGACTCCAAATGGGTTCATGAAGAATTAGACACAAATCAAGTAAAAAACAGCTACAAGAAAGGAGAGCTACCCTGTTTCCTGCGGGAATCTCTTCAATCTTCCACCCCAGTTCCTACTTTGTCGACAACTTTGTCTTCTCTGCATAAACCAAGTAGGGTTAGAGATAGTACAAGACACAATGGAAATAGCACTGAACTTGGAATCAGAGGGCCAGGATTCAAATCATCCCACCCCTGCAGTGCTGCCTGAGTGACCTTGGACAAGTTATCTCCCCTCCATGTCTTCATTTATACAATCAGGAGGGTTGTATTGGTTGATGTCTAAGGTTTCTTCCAACTCCATTTCTTGTGAATGTGTTTTACTAGGACCTTAGGGCATGATGGCCTTTGTGTTGGTGCTAGTCTTTTTTTTTTTTTTGAGGGTGGAAAGCAAGGCAATTGGGGTTAAGTGACTCGCCCAGGGTCACACAGCTAGTAAGTGTGTCAAGTGTCTGAAGCCAAACTTGAACTCAGGCCATTCTGACTCCAGGGCTGGTGCTCTATTCACTGTGCCACCTGGCTGCCCCAGGTGCCAGTCTTACTCTCTTATTACCCTAGGTCTCTCCCTGGGCCCAGACAAGAACTACTGCTTTACTTCATGGATCTTGGCCTTCTGCTCCACCCTCAACAACTGGAACACAACCACCCCACAGCTGGATGGGAGAGAGAAGCAGCTTGATTATAGAGCCTCATTCACCACTCTCAGCTGGGCCAGAACAAGCTTGGGCTCCCACATGCTACCCACTATGTCAGCAACCACGCTCCACGTGATCACCTCCCCTGGGTTTCACCTCGGAGGTAGGGAGCATAGGAATCCTAGACTGAGCCTCTGAAGGAAGTCTGGGGCCAGTACAGAGCATGGGCACCATGACTGCACTTCTAAACCCTGACTGGGCTCTCTGACTGTTCCAGCCAAGGGTGGTTTCCCCAGGAGGAAGTCTGCTCCCCTCTGGTCACACTCATTTTCTGTGTTTTTTTGTGAGAAGAGGAACTATACCTGGCAAAGTCTGTGTGAACAGCTTTCCTCAGGACGTGGAGCATTTGAGAGTCCTTCCTGCTCATCTACACAACCTTGGCCGTGAGACCAGTAGAGAGAAAAGCTCATAACGTCATGGGGTCGTGTCTTTCTAGAGAAGGAATCTCAGGGGCCCTCAAACCCCACCTCTTCATTCTGCAAAGAAGGAAAATCAGGCACAGAGCAGTGAACAGGCTTGCCCAGAGGCACAGAGCTGGAAAACATCTAACATGGATTCAGACCTAGCTTTTCCTACCTCTGGGTTTAGACCCCACCCACTATAAACCACAGTGTCTTTTAACAGCTATCATTTCTACAATGTCTTAAAGTTTGCAATGCACTTTACATATGCAATCTCATTTGATCTCCATGACATCCACGTTAGATAGGTGCTGTCATTATCTCCATTTTATAGAAGAGAAATCTGAGGCCAAGAAAGCCCAAGCAATTTGCCTGGGACCTAAGAGTTAATAAAGGTGGCATTTAAACTAAAGTCTTCCTGACTCCAAATCCAGTGCCCTATCCATAACACCATGCTCCCAACTTAACAAATGTTCATTGGACACCCAATTGGATAATGAGAAATAGAAATAGAAATCAATTTGTTTCAATTCTTTTCAACAAATATTGATTATAATCAATCTTCAACATATCTACTTTAATGCATCTTCTTTGGACACATCTTTCTACATGCATTTCTTGTACCCTTCTTCTGTTGTTGAACTTTCATTACTTCCAGCATTCATGTGATTTTATTAGCAACCTCATTTTCACTTTCCAGTACCTATGCACAAGAGAGAAATAAAATGAAAGGCCTGAGGACAAGTCTATGGAGCAGCAGGTGTCCTAGGAGCTTCACTGCTCTTGCTCCCCCTACCATGGTAAAGAGCACCCCATGCATTCATTGCATATTTTCATTGTCTTTAAAACTCAAGTTTTGTGTTGCAATTATACCCCCAAAGCATAGCCCAAGTCCATTAGACTCTAATCCCAATCGTGCAAACTCAGTGATGCATTTTAGTGAGAAAATAAAGGTGTTAGATAAACCTCATGCTGGAGTGTCTGCAGCTGCTATCAGCCCAGAGTTTGGTGTTAATGAATTGACAATTCGTTATATCCACAAAAAAGGGAGGAAAGTATTTGTAAAAGTGTTGTTGAATCCTCTCCAGAAAGTGCTAAAGTAATCTCTCAAGTACTCAATCAGGGAATGCAAATAATGGAAGAATGACTTAAGTTTGTGGATAAATGAGATGGAGTTTACCCCACCGTCTAATCAGTGCTAGTACGGTGGAGTAAGCCTGAGCCTCACCCCTACCCCGCCATGACATCTCAGCTAAACTAGCTGGTGGGAGTTCTGAGCTCACGTGGGCTAGAGGCCTGTGCTTCTGGGGAATAGTTCCCTAAGTTGAAAGTACCTCAAGATTCTTCTGACACCACTGTACCTGCCCTTCCCTATCTTGCCCATGTTCTTTCTCCTCTTCCTGTATTTTATGGGTTATTTCATGGTTACTGTGTTAGGAAAGTGCACGTGATTAAAATGAATGTTTTATCATAAAGAACTGTGTGCAAAAAAGTATATTTATTTTGAACAATTTCTAGCAAAAGATTACAGTTTTTGGTGGTCGTGGGAACCTAATCTCCTATTTCCCATGGGTTCAACGTATCAATATTTGGGTTTTTTAGTTTTGTGACATTTTCTAGGAACTTTATCCCAGCAAAAGTTGAGAGATAACTGTATATGCCTACTATGGGCAAGATGAGCTTTTTGTAAAACACAGCAGTTCATCCAATAGCTCACAGAAAACAGCAGGAAAGGACACAGTATGTGGTTAAATGTCATCACGACTGGTCCAGACAGAGTGTAGGGGAGGCAGAGCATAGAACTAACTGGAGAAGTCAAGGAAGACTTCTTGGAGTTGATGTGCCAAGGCCAGCACAACTCTGACTTCTTCATGCTTTTCATAATGTTTGATCTCTGTATGTCTGTGCCAGGCTTATCACAAGTATAAGGATATGATTTTGGTTCTTAGAATTCTCTAACCGCAAATATGATCCTCCCTCTGAGGAATATTAATTAATTAGTATT
Source organism: Gymnobelideus leadbeateri (assembly GCA_011680675.1). Lineage (NCBI taxonomy): Eukaryota > Metazoa > Chordata > Mammalia > Diprotodontia > Petauridae > Gymnobelideus > Gymnobelideus leadbeateri. Next base: position 19,099 of record WOXC01000107.1, read on the forward strand.
TCTTGCTATATATGAATATGTATATTTATACATAGTTATGTTAATAAGATCACAAAGCATGGTCTGGAAGTGAAGGGAGCAGATAATGCCCTGTTCCACCAATCACCATCCTGGAACTCCAGGAAAGGAGAGAATGTCTCCAATGCTAAGAGGAAGCATTTTCTGCACATAAAGGGGCAGTAGAGAAACCGTCTTTCGAGTAACTGTACCACTGTTGTCCAAAGATCACCCACCATCTTCTCAAATGTATGCAAGTTTGGAAGCCTATAGCATTTCACTCCCATTTCCAGACTATAAAGAACAACCTTTAATCAATCTTCTTTGGATGCATTCATCTCCCTACATGCATTTCTTGTTCCCTTCTTCTGGTGTGAACACAGGGTTACTACATAATCACTCGCCTGGAGAGGCTTTTGCTGCCAAATGAAAGAATTAAAGTGGGCAGGAGAAACGGATCAGGTCTTGTCAATTTCAAATTCTTTTTACTCAAGGAGCCTTCATTCCAATTGTAGCAGTGACGAGTCTAATTCAGGAGTTAGCTTGAGCTAGAGCCTGAGAGATGAGCAGATTTCAAGAGGTGGCGGGGAGAAATGTGTAGGGAAATGTAGGGAAATCAAGGGCTGAGCAATAAGTCTGGTATTGGTTTATTGTGTAGTAGGGTAGAGATGTGTGTGAGAACTCAGGAATCCAGATCTGTGTGGGAAAGATCTCATTTCTCTTCTTGTCCTGCCCCATTCCCAGACCAACACCTCTCTCATCTCTCCTCTAGACCAGGCGTACCAAACTCAGTAGAAAAGGAAGTCACTAAACCTTACATAAATATTTTCGTGGGCCACATATTAACTTAGAAAACCACATATTACCATTATCTATGTTATGTTATGTTTTCAGTTACTTTGTTAAATATTTTCCAATTATGTTTTATGGGTGGCTAGGTGGTGCAGTGGGTAGTGTGCTGGATTTGGAGTCAGGAAGACCTGAATTCAAATCTGACTTCAGACACTTATCAGTTGTGTGATCCTGAGCAAGTCATTTAACCCTGTTTGCCTCAGTTTCCTCATCTGTCAAATGAGCTAGAGTAGGAAATGACAAACCATTCTAATATCTTTGCCAAGAAAACCCCAGAAAGGGGTCATGAAGAGTCAGATGTGACTGAAAACAGCTGAACAACAACAATAATTACAATTTAATCTGTTTGGGAACATACCCAGGAGTTTATCAGTCTGCTGTTTGACATTCCTGACCTGGACTACTATAACAGCTCCATAATTGATCTCTCTGTTTTTAGTCTTTCTGCCTCCAATTTGTTCTTTGAATTTATGAGTCATTTCCTTTAGCTACAATATAAATTAACAGATGTTATATATGGAAAAGCTCTTAGGACAAAGAGTGCCAGAGATGAAAGAGACAGCATCTGATGTCTAATTCAGACCCATCATCTTACATATCAGGAAAGAGAGGCCCAGAGGGGAAAAATGACTAGCCCAAGATCATACAGTGAATTAATAGCAGAACTGAGACTTGATCCCAGCTCCTGATTCCCCATTCCCAGCATATTGCTCAGATCCTTTCTTAAAGAAGATTTTTACAGGGATAAGAAACACAAAGACATTGTGGGTCTGAGTTGGTAGGGAAATGAGGAAAGGGAAATATCTGGCCTTGGAATTGAGGGCAAAATAATAGAAAAACAAAGAAAGAGGAATCACCCACTCCTAACTTTGTTTTGCTTTCTTCTATCATGGATGATGACTCTCCAATTGAAAAGGATTAAACAAAAAATATTAAGAGGGAATTGAAACCCAAGCTATTGGAGAAGTTAGATGATGAGAGAACAGACTTCTCGTAATAAATATAAGCCCCTTGGTCAGGATGAACTTTATCTCAGGAGATTGCAAGAACTCCCAGATGTTATTACTGAGGTTCATGGTCTTAGAATAATTGTGCCAAATGGAAGAGATGCCATACGACCGGAGACAGGCGAATGCTTTTCTGAGACTGAATTAATGGTCTTGGGTAGCCTTGTGCCCTCCCAAGCACTCATCTCTAGAAATGGGAGCTGCCAGCAAGCTCGGCTATGACACAGTCCTTGCAAGGTGCACTAGCCAGACTCGAACTTTATCATTCTCACCACTGTTTGCTCTACAGGGGCATTGGTTGTATTTTGGGTATTAGAACAACCAAGTCACACACCTTGGCCAAGAGAAATATTGCACTATACTCCTACCCATCATGATGACAACATAGGGGAGGGAGAACCACGTCAAATGTTAAAGTACTGTCCCCACAGGTGTACATCCCAACCATTTCTGTTCTCTCCTGATACTTACTCAGTCTTCTCATGCCAATAACAGACAGCTCCCACAGCCACTAACACTCCTACCACACCTGAACACTTCAACACCAAGACTGGTCTCACACCTTTCTTTTTATACCAACAATTTGCTCATGTTCTAGCTTCCCCAGATATGCTTCAATACTTCAATGTGCCAGGGTGGCTAAGTGGCATAGTGAATAGAGCACCAGCCCTGGAGTCAGGAGGACCTGAGTTCAAATCTGGCCTCAGACACTGAACACAAAACTAGCCATGTGACCTTGGGCAAGTCACTTAACCCCAATTGCCCTCCAAAAAGAAAAAATATATATACTTTAATGTGTTGATGATTTTCACTGATATGGTTTCTTCTTCCAGTGGTATAGATCATAATGATAAGAATAATAGCAATATCTAGAATTTACATAGGGCTTTATAATTTGCAATAGACTTTTCATATGTTATCTCACTGAATCCTCAAAACAACCTTATGAATTGAGTGCTATTATTTTACAGGTGTGGAAACTGAGGCTGAAAGTCTGTGACTTACCCATGGCCTCATGGTTGTTGTCCTTCATTCTCAAAGAGGACCAAAATGACATCACTATGTTGGGGTCAAGGTACAATGTGTCCGGCTGTGGCTGATCAGACCAATATGAGCTTGGAATGCTCTACTACAAGTCAGGTACAAATAGTGCATTTATGAGCCCAGGGCTTCATAGTTCCTAAGTGTCTGGTGCAAAGTTTAAACCCAGGTCTACACTGATTCCAAGCGTGGTGCTCTACCCAAAGCACCACCTAATTGCTTCTGGATAATAATGTTTAACACCTTTTTATTCAGTGCTATTCATGTGTTCCAAAAATCTTTCACAGAAAATATACGTGATATTCTGGAGTCTCTCCTCTAGATTATTTTATATTTGGTGCACATCCATGAAGTTCTCAGTTTCCTTACTTGGTTTCATTCACTCTTATTATGTGGCAAACACACTTCCTTTTCCAATCTTCTATTTTCTGAATGATCTTTCATGTCATTTCTTGCCTTCAAAGCATCATATGCTACAACTTACTCATCCCCGTGTGTATCCCTTCATTGTTCTTTTGATTCTTTAGAGATTGTGTTATTTCTTGCTTCACAGATATATAGCATTACCAGGAAAATATTGGTATTTATAAAAATGGATTTCACATCAAGGATCACCCTGGGATCATGGAAGCTCTGTGCCATTTCCCAAATGCAAGCCAGTCTGCTCTTCCTCCTGTTCAGATCTGGGCCCACATCAACTTCCATCTGCTGTGCTGATCTAACATATATATGTAAATGTATATACACACACACATATATTCATGGAATTGCTCAATGGGCTGTCCATCCACATTGCTGTGATAACCTGGGCAATAGGTATTCTTCATGCACTTGACTTTTTCCTTTAAGAACTGTTCATCCTAATTCTTTTGAGTGGTAATGGATTTAATTTATGAGGCCCTGTATAGCTTGATGCAACAATGAACATAATGTCATTCGAAAATATAAACATTTTGGACATCTTAACCATGTTATTTCATCTGGATTCTGTGCTGGCAAACATTGTTGTCTAAAGGTTCTCTTGAAATTGATAAGGAGAGCATCGATGAAATGTAATGACCATTATCAGGTACTGGCTATTCTGACAATATTAATTGACTGTCTTTCTCTTCAACTCAAATCCTACCCTCATAGCTGGGGACTTTAGCATATACAATGAAGTCCCCTAAAACATCCTGATGTCCCAGTTTATCCATCTCCTAAATTTCTATTTCTATTTCATTCTACTTAACCACCCCCCATGGATTGTCATACTTTAAATCTTACCATCACACATAACCTCCATGATGCCAAATTCTGAAATTTCCTTTTGGATAATAATTGCCCATACTTCAATTTCTCCTATAGTCTTATTTTCCCATTCCTTGTCTTCCTTGAAACTTCCAGACCATATATCTCTTCCCTCCATATTTTTCCTAGTCCATTACCCTTGCTCAGGGCTAACTCTTTCTTCTTCACATCTTGACCCTATGACCATCTACTTCAGCTCATACCTTGCCAGTCTTCAAATCTGGGTCATCCCACCAATTACCGTCTGTGTTTATACTCCAAGGCTACTTAATGCCACTGGATAAAGTCATATCACCATATCTAGAGGGTCCACTACAAATTCATGTTCTATAATCACCATGGCTACCTGGCAAAAATGTTTATTCTTCCTGATTGACTCTCCATTTCATTGCTTCAGCTTCCATTCCCAACCTTCTCTTCGCTCAATGCAAATTAAACAACTTTGAGGTACCACCTCACAGCTAGAGGATTGGCAAAGATAAAGGAGAGGAAAATGAAGAATGTTGGAGGGGCTACAAGAAAACAGATACACTGACACACTGTTAGTGGACCTGTAAATTGGTTCAAACATTCTGGAAATATGCCCTAAAAGTAAAACTAATTTGGGCATAACTTTTTTTTAAACAAATGCTTTATTAACTTCTGTTTTACATCATTCATTTCTGCCAGATTTTGAGTTACAATCATTTCCCCCCCGTTATTCACCTACCCAACCTCCCAGAATAGCAGTCCCACAAGATATCACTTCCTCCAATCTGCTCTCTCCCATACCTTCTTCCATACCCCCTTCGACTTTTCCATTAGAGGAAGGTGAATCTTTGTGTCCCAATGCCTGCACATCTTATCTCCCAATTACAAGCAAAAGAGTATTAATAATAGTATTCATATATATTTGAAACATTTAATGTTAAGACCTTGAATTTCAGATCCATTTCCTTCCTCCCTTGTCACCCATACCTTTTGGGGAGATAAGTAATTCAGTATATGTTGTACATGTCTAGCTATGCAAAACATTATCATAGTAGATATATTGTACAAGGCTGCTTATAATTCCCTCCCACTCATCCCACCCCCCACCTGGTCCATTCCCTACATGATCCTGTCCCTCTTCTATAGTGGGTACTTCCAACCTCCCATCACCCCAAGGATGCCCTCCCATCCACCATCCCTCCTCTCATCCCCCTTCCCCTTATTCTGCTGTAGGTTGAGATATCCCATTTAGTATGTATGTCATTCTCTCCCTGAACCAAATTCAATGAGAATGTGGTTTTGCCTTTTTTGCCTTCCTATTCTCCCCCTCCCTTACAACCACTTCCCCTTGCTTCTTCTACATGGGATAATTTACACTATCCTGTCTCTCCCCATCACCTCTTGCCACTTTCCTCTCTCACCTCATAATTTCATCCCTTGAGTATCCTCCCTTCCCAACAAATTCAACCTATGCCCTCTATCCATATATAACTGTAACCATATACACACACATTCACATATGTATTCATATGACCACACACCCTTCTTCCATTATTTTCATAGTGAGAAAGATACCATCAGTCACTGTTACTGCTTTTCCATATAGGAATGTAAATAGTTCAACTTTGATAAGTTCCTTTTGATTTCTTTTCCCTGATTACCTTCTCAGGCATCTCTTCCTTCTTGTGTCTGAATGTCAAATTTTCTATACAATTCTGGTTTTTTCCTCAAGAATGCTTGAAAGTCCTCTATTCCACTGAATGACCATATTTTCCCCTGAAACAAAATATTCAGTTTTGCTGGTTAGGTGACCCTTGGGTTCATTCCCAGCTCTTTTGCCCTCTGGAATATCATATTCCATGCTCTTCGATCCCTCAGTGTAGAAGCTGCCAGGTCCTGGGCTATTCTGATTGTGTTTCCACAATATTGACATTGTTTCTTCCTGGCTGCTTGTAGTATTTTCTCCTTGATCTGGGGATTCTTGAACCTGGCTATAATATTTCTGGGAGTTTTCTTTTTGGGATCTTTTTCAGGAGGTGATCTGTGGATTCTTTCAACCTCTATTTTGCCCTCTGGATCTAAAACATCAGGGCAGTTTTCCTTGAGAATTTCTTGAAGGGTGATTTCTAGGTTCTTTCTTTGATCATGGCTTTCAGGTAGTCCAATAATTTTTAAATTGTCTCTCCTGGATCTATTTTCCAGGTCAGTGGTTTTTCCCATGAGATATTTCACATTGCCTTCTAATCTTTCATTTGTTTGGATCTGCTTAACAGCATCTTGATTTCTCATAAAGTCATTAGCTTCCATTTGCTCCAGTCTAACTCTGAAGGAATGAATCTCCTCAGTGAACTTTTGAGATTCTTTTTCCATCTGGCAAATTCGGCTTTTTAAGGCATTCTTCTCCTCATTGCCCTTTTGGGCCTCCAGGTTAAAGCAAGAGCGGTTACCCCCCAAGACTGATCGCTGAATCTCCCTACAGTTTGCAGGCCAGGAGCTGGAGCTGCCTCTGAAAACTACAAAATGGCGTGTCTCCTCAGCAGCTTCTAGCCCCCAGGGGAGGAAGCCAACACATTCCCCAAATGCTGGTCCCAAAGTCCATAGGGCATTAACCTCTTACTTTGTCCTAGGCATGTCTATGTTGATAATTCTGGAGTCGCCATAGCTGCTGGTGTTCTGGGGTCTCTCCAGCAGGCTGCTGGCCCTGCCACGCTGGGACTAAAACCTCGGCTCACGGGGACCCCGGGCTCTGCTTGGTTCGGCTCTCTGCCCTCTGCGCTCTGTGTGCTGCCAGCTCCCAGAGTGCTGTGCTGGTCCTTCCTGCAGGGCTGCTGGGCTATCCTCAGCAGGAGGTTAGCTTCTCTGTGTCATTCTGTGGGTGCTGGGGCTCCAGAAGTTGTTTAGAGTCCCCTTTTACATAGTTTGGGAGGAATCTGGGGGCATAGTGGCTTGGATGAGCTGTTTCTACTCTGCCATCTTGGCTCCGCCCCCCCTGGGCATAACTTTTAAGTCAGTATTACTACAACTAGGTCTATACCCCAAAAAATATCAAAGAAAAAAGAACTCACATATAGAAATATTTATGACCACTCTTTTATACAAGCAAAAAACTGGAAACTAAATAAGTGGCCATCAACTGGGGGATGATTAGAGAAATTATGGTATATAAAATAGTAGGAATATTATTGTGTCTTAAGAAATAACATAATGGACAGTTTCAAAGGAAACTAGGAAGACCTCTAAGAACTGATGCAGAGGGAAGTAAGCAGAACTAGGAGACCAATGTATATAATGATGTTAGCATTATAAAGAAAAACAAAATTATTAAAAACTTTAGAACGCTGATCAATGCAACAACAAAAAAATGATTAAAGGATTGAAAATGAAGCATCCCACTGTTTTCCTGACAAAGAGGTGACATAGAATAAAACATAAATTTCTGGATATGGCCAATGTGAAAATTTGTTCTGTTTGACTATATTACTTGTTGTGAGGATCTTTCTTCATTTTTCTTGTTCAACTGAGGAGGGAAAAGTGAGAGAAAACAAAAATTAATTAATTGGGGAAAAATAATAATATTAAATTTTTAAAAACCCTTCTGTTCTCAAGTTCCCAAACCCCCCCAATTCATTTCTCTTAACAGATGTTTTTGCCTCCTACTTCAGTGAGAAAATAGAGATTATTTGGCATGAGGTAGCCCCAGAAACTCATAAAAAAAAATCTGCTGAGGCATTTTGAAGTAAACCTGGGATTAGAAGATTCTCTTTTTTCACATTCTTTTCTAAATAGAATTTACTGATTCTTTTTGCTTTATTAAAATATGTCTAGTATCCCTTTTCCTCCCTCTCCCAGTGTGCCATCTTCACAAATAATATTTTAATGCAAATTAGCAAAATTAATCAATGCATCTAAAAAGTCTGAAAATATATGCAAATATATGCAAGTCCCACCCCTGTGGACTTCCCACCTCTGCAAAGGAGTATGGTTAAGCATATCTTCTCTCATCCTTTTTGTGGGGCCCTGCTTGTTCATTGTATTTTGGCAGCATTTACTTTTGACTATTTTATGGCTATTGGTCTTTCCATTGCCATTGTTATTATCCTTTTTATATTGTTTTCCTTTCTCTGTTTTACTTCATTCTTCAATAATTCATGCAAATCTTTCCATATTTCTCTGTACTCATCATATTTGTCATTTCTTTACATCATTGGACCACATCAGTGGACCACAATTTGTTTACCCATGGCCCCCCATCAATGAGCATCTACTTTGTTTCTAATTTTTTGCTACTCCTAAAAGTACCATTATAAATACTTTGATGTACATAGCAGCTTTCTTCTTATTAATGCTTTTTTGCATTTCTAATAACCTCTCCATTGTATATTATTTCTGAAGTTGTATATGTAGCAAGGACTGTCCTCCTGCATGAAGCACATGTGACTTGACAAGAGGCAAAATAAATGTCTCTAGGCTGTTCTCTCCCAACTCTTTTCCAAGGAAGACTGGATTTCCTCCCAGGAGGTCAGGAGCCAGAGGCTACTGCTCAGCTCTCCTCAAAGAGGCTAGAATTATGTCAGTCTTATTCCTTAAATATTATTAATCTAGGTGATATGGTTTTTAGATTCAAACTAAACTTCTGATTGCTGTTTCTTAAAGGGAAAGAACCCTAAGCTTTACATACAAGGCTTGACCTCTTTCCTACCAAATATCAATTTTAAAATGAACAAATGTAGCTAGTAATAAAGAAATACATTCATCCAAGCCAATAACAAAACAGAAATCAGAGAAAATTTACATTGGGGTTTATACCAGACACTACAGAATGAAGGGATTCTCCCATTGAGAGCAAGGTAACAGCTCAAGAAAGAGAGGAGAGAGAGACAGAGAGAGAGAGAGAGAGAGAGAGAGAGAGAGAGAGAGAGAGAGAGAGAGACAGAGACAGAGACAGAGAGAGAGAGAGAAAGAGAGAGAGAGACAGAGACAGAGAGAGAGGCAGAGACAGAGACAGACAGAGACAGACAGAGAGACAGACAGACAGAGAGACAGAGAGAGACAGATAGACAGAGAGAAATACAGACACACCAAGAGACTGAAAGACAGAGAGACAGAAAGAGGCAGAGACACAGAGACAAAGAGAGAGAATGAACCAGACTTTGTTCAAAAGAAAATTCCCTAAGGTCTCTAGTGTAGCAAGCTGGGGACAGGGATATGACTGAAGAATGCCAGGTTCCCTCATGCTGGCTTCTTCCTAAAACTGTATTCTTTTAGCAGCCTGACGTGGGGTTTGACATTGTCCATCTTCTCTCTTAAAGCTGGAGGTTTGAAGTGCCTGAAGTGGCTGAAGGACCCTAAGAAAACTGAAGAACCTTGAAGCAAGTCTAGAGAGCAGCGCTCTCTTCCTTCCCACTCTCGTACTGACTCAGCCCTGCCCCTGCACAGGGGAGGGATATTGATATCCCCCAGTGAGGGGAGACTACCATGCCAGCGGGCTCTGGGACTTGAGTTACATGTATAATCTATCATGTTTATGTAATGGCCAGAAACGCCACTGCAGTGATTTGGAGTATGTTGAGGCAGAGGAAAAAGGGGAAGGCAGAGTCAGTGGGGAGCCTGGTACACCTGTTGCATTGCTAATTAGGTAGCAGATGGTATTGATCTGGGATGGGGTTCGGGTAGACATGCAGTGATAAAGATTCTCCACCAGCTAAGAGTGAACATGAGATTATGAAAGGACCAATATGCTTGGGTCAGAGCATCTACTTGGTTGATCTCAAATCAGCAGGACTGTTGTTCTAGGGTGAGTTGCCACTTTTCTCTCCTCAAGAAGACCCGAGGTGACACAGTGGATAGAGCACTGGGCCTGGAGTGAGAAAGATTTGAGCTTAAATCTGGCCTCAGACACTTACTAGCTGTGTGACCCTGGGTAAGTCACTTAACCCTTAGTCACCTCAGTTCTTCATCTGTAAAATGGGGACACACGGGAGTAGGAAATGAAAAACCACGTCAGTATCTTTGCCAAGGAAATCCCAAATAGGGTCATGAAGAATAGGACATAAGAGACCAAGAATTACAAAGGGTAAGAAAATAGTGAAAGAGAAAGCCTGGGGGGCCAAAGGCAATCATGCTAGCTGCTGAGGATGGATTGGAGTATGGAGAGATCAACCAGGAGGCTATTGCAAATAGTCTAGGTGTGAATTGATGAGGGCCTGCCCCAGAGTAGTACCAGTATCAGAAGAGAGAGGAGGCACATGTAAGCAATGTTTACAAAGATAAAATTGACAAGATCTGGCAGTAGATTGGTTATGAGGGGTGTTTGTATATGTGTGTGTGTGTGTGTGTGTGTGTGTGTGTGTGTGTGTGTGTGTGTGAAATTGACAAGGAGCTGAGGAGGACATCTAGATTGCAAGCTTGAGTTACTTGGAAAATGGTGGTCCTCTTGACAATAATAGGCAATAATAGGGAATTTAAAGAAAACAGAGAGTTTAGGGAAAAGATAATGAGTTCAGTTTTGGACACATTGACACATGTCTATGGGATGTACAGTTTTAAATGTCCAATAGGGAGTTGGAGATGGGAGACTGGAGGTCAGCAGAAAAGTAAAGGCTAAATAAATAGATCTGAAAACCACCAGTATAGACATGAAAATTGAATCCATTGAGCTAATGAGATCACCAACTGAAACACTATAAAGTAAAAAGAGAAGAGGGTCCAGGGCATACCCCTGTGGGATGTGATCTGGTTGAAGAGCCAGCAAAGGAGACTGAGAAGGAACAGTTAGGTAGGGGGAGAACAAGGGGAGAGCAATGTTGTAAAAACTTAAATGGAAGAGGATATCGAGGGTGATTGGCAGTGTCAAAGGCTGAAGAGAGGTGAAGAAGAAAAAAGATTTATAAAAGGCCATTATTTGGCAATTAAAATGTCACTGGGCAGAGTAGAGAAAGAACTCAGCCGAGCTCTCCCAACATTCCACTCCAAACAACTTTAAAATAACACCTCAAATCGAATTGTGGAATGGCAGAAGAAGCAAAAGGTCAGAGTGAGACATTCTTCCAGCCCAGGATAATTGAGTTCAGAAAGAGACATCTGTGACACAGGGGTGGAGCTTGGCCTGAAATCCACATGAATGAAACACCAGAGGTGGGACAAGGTGATGGCAACAGAAGTAATAGCAGCTTGGTGAGTTCCCAAGCCAGAGACAGTAAGAGGACTTGGCAGCTGATCAGAAAGACACCACAGGGGACCCCTGTGCTACCACTGAACACAGGACAAGACATTTTTTGTCAACTCCATTGCCTATACCCCCTGGGTCATAGTTCAAGGGCAGGAAGGAGCATTCTTGGTCTAGAGGGAGTGGAAGCCCTGAGGGGTATTATCACTTCTGATCTCAGGGAGATCAGGGACACTGTGGAGCAGTGTCATATTCCAGTCCCAAGGAATCAGGGGTCCTTCCTGGGTAAGGACCAGAGTGCAGACCAGAAGAGCAATGACCATACCTTTCTACAGTTCATATCCCCTTGGAAGCACAGAAAACTTCTAAAACCCCAGAACTAGCTCTGAAAACAGCAAAGCAAAAAAATGCCTGAAGCTTGAGACAGTTTTCCTCTACTTCCCATGGTAGGAACAGAGCTCAACATTACCATAAATTTCAAATCATTAAATATGGTGGAAAATGAGTAAACAACAATGATAACAAAATATCTAATCATAAAAAGCTAATATAGTGACAAGCAAGCGCAAGACACAAATTCAGAAGAAGACAATTGAAATCAAAACAACTACAAGCCTTGAAGGGGAAAAAAATGTGAATTGGACACAAGTCCAACAAGAATTCCTGGAAGAACTAAAAAATTATTTTCAAAATCAAATAAGAGTGGTAAAGGAAAAATTAGGCAAATAAATGAAAGCAAAGGAAGAAAATTGTAAAAAGACTATTAACACAGTGGTTAAAGAGACACACACACAAAAATACTGAAGAAAACAACACCTTAAAATGGAATTGGCCAAATGGAAAGAGAGGTACAAAAACTAGCTGAAAAAAATTCCTTAAAAAGCAGAATTAGTCAAATGGGGGAAAAAAGGTACAACAATTCACAGAGGAAAATAATTTATTAAAAATTAACTACTGGTTCAATGAGACATCAAGAAACAATAAAACAAAGGCAAAAGAAAAAAATAAAATGTGAAATATCTTGTAGGAAAAGCAACTGATCTAGAAAGCACATTGAGGAGAGATAATTTAAGAGTTATTGGACTACCAGAAAACAATGTTTAAAAAAAAAACATAGACATCATATTTCAAGAAAATGTCAAGAAAAACTGCCCAGATATCCTTAAACCAGATGGTAAAATATAAATTGAAAGAATCCACCAATTACCACCTGAAAGAGAAATCAAAATGAAAACTCCCAGGAATATTATAGTCAAATTCCAGAGTTCCCAGGCCATAGAGAAAATAGCTCAAGCAGCCAGATAGAAACCATTCAAATACAATGGAACCACAATCAGGCTCACACAAGATTTAGCAGCTGCCACATTAAAGTAGCAGAAATCTTAGACTATTGTGGAAGGCAAAGGAGCTAGGATTACAATCAAGAATGAACTACCCAGCAAAATGAGTACAATGCTAAAGGGGGAAATTGATATTTAATGAAATAGAGGGCTTTCAAGGATCCTGACTAGAGCCAAATTGAAAATTTGATTTTCAAATATAAAACTCAAGAGAAGCATAAAAAGGGAACAATGAAAGAGAAATTATGAGGGATTCAATAAGGTTAAACTGTTTATCTTTCTATATAGGAAGATGATATTTGTATCTTCTAAGAATTTTAGGGCACTTAGAAGTATTCTACATAGAAAGAGAATGTGGGAGTTAATTATGTTGGGATAATGTTAAAAAAAAATCAATGGGCCAAAAAGAGGTATCCTATAAGAGAACAGGGAAGGGAGAGGCAGAATGGGGGAAATTATCCCATGTAAAAGAGGTGTGCAAAGGGGGAGGGTGGAGGCAATGCTTGAACTTCACTCACATCTAAATTGATTCAAAGAGAGAAGTGTGTGTGTGTGTGTGTGTGTGTGTGTGTGTGTGTGTGTGTGTGTGTATGTCTGTGTGTAATTGGCAATAGAAATCTAACTTACCCAACAGAGAAGTAGGAAAGGAAGGGGATAAAAGAGGAGTGCTAAAAGAGAGAGTAGATAGAAGAAGGCAATGGTCAGAAGCAAAATAGACTTGAAAGGAAGGACAGGTTAAAAAAGGGAGAAGGAAGAATAAACAACAGAAAATAGGGTGGAGGAAATTCACAATAAGTAAGCATTGCTTGAAAGTGAATGGGATGAACTCACCCATAAAAATGGAAGTGGATAGCAAAATGGATTAACAACCAGAATCCAAAAATAAGTTGTTTATAAGGAACAAGCTCGAAACAGAGAGACATGCACAAAATTAAAATAAGAGACTGGAGCAGAATCTATTATGCTTCAGCTGAAGTTAAAAAGGCAGGGGTAGCAATTATGATCTCAGACAAAGCAAAGGCAAACCAGGAAACTACATCTTACTAAAAAGAACCATAGATACTGAAGTAATATCAATACTAAACATTTATGTACCAAACGGCATAATATCCAAATTCTTAAAGGAAAAGTTAAATGAATTGCAGGAGAAAATGGGCAGTAAAATTATACTAGTGGGAAACCTCAACTTTCCCTCTCAGAGTTAGACAAATCTAACTATAAAAATAAATAAGAAAGAAATCAAGAAGGTGAATGGAATCTCTGGAAAAGTTGGATATTATAGACCTCTGGAGAAAACTGAATGGGAATAGAAAGCAGTTTGCCTTTTTCTCAGCTGTACACGGTACTTTCACAAAGATAACTGTGTATTAAGGCATAAAAACCTCACAACCAAATGCAGAAAAGCAAAAATATTAAATGCATACTTTTCAGACCATAATGCAATAAAAATTGCATCTAATAAAGAGTTATAGAAGCATAGATTAAAAATTAGTTGGTAATTACATAATACAATTCTGAAAAATGAGTAGGTCAAAGAACAAATCATAAATATTTATTTTACTAAAGAGAATGACAATGAGAGAATATTCCAAAATTTGTGGGATGCAGCCAAAGTAGTATTTAAGAAAATCTTTATATCTCTTAATGTATATATCAATAAAAGAGAGAAAGAGTAGGGCAATAAATTGGGCATGTAACTAAAAAAATTAGAAGAGGAACAAATTAAAAATCCCCAATTAAACACCAAATTGGAAACCCTGAAAATCAAAGGAGAGATCAATAAAATTGAAAGTAAGAAACAAAACATTGAACTAATAAATAAAACTAGAAGCTGGTTTTATGGGGGGGGGTAATAATAAAATAGATAAACTATTGGTTAATTTGGTTTAAAAGAAAGAAAGAAGAAAACCAAATTACCAGTATCAAAAATGAAAGGGGTAAAATCATCACCAATGAAGAGAAAATTAAAATAATTATTAGAAGCCATTTTGCCCAATTATGTACCAATAACTCTGAAGATCTAAGTGAAATGAATCAATATTTACAAAAAATAAATTGTTCAGATTAAAAGAAGAGGAAATAGAATACTTAAATAATAACCCTTTAGAAAAAGAAAGTTAACAAGTCATCACTGAGCTCCCTAAGGAAAAAGAGCCCTAGGTTCAGATGGATTCACAAGCAAATTCTACTAAACATTTAAAGAACAATTAATCCCAATACTATATAAACTATTTGGAAAAATAGGTAAAGAAGAAATCCTACCAAATTCATCTTATGACACAAGTATGGTGCTAATACCAAAACCAGGAAGAGTGAAAACAGAGAAAGAAAATTATAGACCAATTTTCCCAATGAATACTGATGCAAAAATTTTAAATAAAATACTAGCAAGGAAATTACAGCAATATATTACAAGGATCATACACTATGACCAGGTGGGATTTATGCCAGAAATGCAGAGCTGGTTGAATATTAGAAAAACTATAAGCATATTGATCATGTCAATAACAAAACTAACAGAAATGATATTATCTCAATGGATGCAGAAAAAGCCTTTGACAAAACGCTATACCCATTCTTATTAAAAACACTAGAGAATATAGGAATAAATTGAACTTTCCTTAAAATGATAAATAGTATATATCTAAAACCATCAACAAGCATTATCTATAATGGCAATAAACTAGAAGCCTTCACAATAAAATTAGAGGTGAAGCAAGGATATCCATGATCACCACTTTTATTCAATATTGTACTGTAAATGTATATGTACTGTAAATTATAGCAATAAGAAAAGAAAAATAAACAGGAGGAATTAGAATAGACAATGGGGAAACAAAACTAGCATTCTTTGCAGATAATATGATAGTATACTTAGAAAATCCTAGAGAATCAACTAAAAAGCTAGTTGAAATAACTAATAACTTTAGCAAACTTGCAGAATATAAAATAAACCCACATAAATCATCAGCATTTCTATATATTACCAAGAAAGTCCAGCATTAAAAGATAGAGAAATTCCATTAAAAATAACTGTAGATAATATAAAACACTTAGGAGTCTGCCAAGACAAATCCAGGAATTACATGAACACAATTATAAAACATTTTTCACACAAATAAAGTCATATCTAAACAACTGGAAAATATGTTAATTGCTCATGGTTAGACCAATACAATATAATTAAAGGACAATTTTGCCTAAATTCAATGCCATAGCAATCAAACTATCAAAATATTATTTTATGGAGCTGGAAAAAATAATAACAAAATTTATCTGGAAAAACAAAAGGTCAAAAATATCAAGGGAATCACTAAAAAAATGTGAAGGAAGGGGGCCTAGCTGTACCAAACTTTAGAGCAAATACATTCACTGGTGCATAGAGTACTAGATTTAGAGTCAAGTGAGACCTGGGTATGAATTCTGCCTTTCACAATGACTAAATATGACTATGGGTGAGTCACTTAACATTACAGTTTCCTCATCTATAATATGGGAATATAATAAATCCAGAAGTACTTTACTCTTAGAGTTATTTTGAGGAGAAAATGAAATAACGCATCTAAAGAAATTGGCAAACCTTGGCTATTATAATTAATACCCAACTGGGAGAGAAGATCTTCTCTTCTCTAACTGACCACACAAAGATTTTTTTTTATCATTTTGGAAACCCAAGTATCTTCTTGGGTGACTCTGATGATAAGCTAAAACAGTCTAGGTCTTTGCCAACCTGTTTGTGATGAGAGTCCAGTCTGGTTCAGGGTTACCTCCTCTGTGCCATCTCTATGTGCCAGGAGCGTTCCAGCACATCGTCATCGTCATCATCATCATCATCATCATCCTCATCAATAAACATCACCAAATAATGACAGCAATGATGATGGTAACAAAAACAAAGATAATAACAATAATAGTATTTATAGAATGCTTTAGAATTCACAAAGCACTTCACAAATATTATTTCATTTTTATTTATTTATTTATTATTTCTCAACAACTCCAAGTAGTAGGTGCTATTATCCCAATTTTAAAGATGAGAAAATTGAGGCAAACAGAACTTAAATGACCTGCCCAAGACAATACAGTTAGTAAGTGTCTCAGTGAATGATTTGAACTCAGGTCTTCTTGACTCCATATCCAATTTCTATCCATTGTGCCACCTACCTGAGAGTAAATGTGGGTCCTCAAGACAGAGGGCTCTAAAGTCTACCTTATATCATCTCATCATGGTCATAGGTGTGGGGCTATGTGAACCCACTGGAAATGGCCAGGAGTAGAGAAGGAAGCAGGAAGGCCCATTAAAAGATGTGAGTACAAGATGATAGGCACCCAGTGCTTGCTCAGTTTATAGTTCTATCATAGGATTTTGAGCTGGAAGGGGGAGTAGAAACTGTCTAGCCTAACTTCTTTATATCTGAGGAAATTGGAATTCAGTAAGGTAAAGTAACCTGCCCAGGAAAGTTGGGAACCTTTCTCTAAGTTTCCTAGAGCAGTATCTGGATATCACTTTTGCCCTAAAAATAATCTATTTTTTATTAATACTAATTTTTGTATGCCCCATCTCCACTAGTTTACTACTATATCCCTGAGGATATAGACCATATTACTTTTCATCTTTGTATAAAGATTTTTCAGATTTTTTGCTGATTGAAAGGGCAAAAACAAATATAAATGTGAGAGCTGTGTATGAAAAACAGTAAGAAAGCATCCCACAGAGACAAGGCACTTATCCAGGGCAAAGAAGGCCACAATATATTATTTCCCAGTCCATCAGAGAAGCAGAGCAGCCAGTTTGGAATAAGCCCATTCCAACAGAGGAGCAGTTTGATACCATAGCAGATAGCAGTAGAACACAGTATATTAACAGAGTTAGTAATGGAGTAACCAGTTCAACATGAATATCACAACCTATCATTGAATGTGTGAGGATGGTCACCAAGAGTTGCAAGTTGCCTAGGTCACATGTGTCTACATATATACCTTAGCACCAAATCTTTAAGTGTATGCTCATTCTTCCCAATGGACACCGAGTACATTGCTGGAAGCGTGTACCACAGGTTTATGGGTGGAATGTCATGTAATTATTATTATTGTTCTTAATTATTTCTAAGTAAATGTTTTTGTTAAGAATTGAGTCAGCTAGCTTATTTGTTAATGGAAAGCACACTAGTGGGGGCTCTAGAGCTACAATAGTAGGGAAATAGTCATCCATAGGGCAAGAAAGCTTAAAGTAAAAGTAAGAGTCCACAGCCCCCTTGTGGAATACCAATATGTAATTATAGGCACAGGTATGAAGAATGAGCCAACCCAGAGAGAGGAGGAGAGGGGAGGAGGATAAGTCATGTATTCGTACTACATCTGTATCTGCAATTCTAAGCACAGACACTTAATAGTTATCTATAGGCCCTTAATAAATAGTCTGTGAATTGAGCTATAAAGGACTTGAAAACCATTAAAGTCAAGGAATGCCAGTTCAAATCCTGGTTCTTCTAGCTAGTAGTTATAAAACCTTGGGCAATTCACAATTCCCCAAGGCTCAATTTCCCTTAGCTATAAAAGGGGGGTGATAATACTTGAATTACCTATTTTACAGAGATATTAACATGTTTGAAACACAATGTAAAAAGTAAAGTGCACTAGAAATATCATCTCATTATTATCTAAGTCTTTCATTTTATAGATAAGGAAACAGACCCAGAGAGGTAAAGTTACAGAATCACCCAAGTTAATGCACTGAGCTAGCAGCAAAGTTTGGGACTATAATCCAGGAATCTGACTTCTAGCTCAAGGCCCTTTCCACTTCACACTATCTTTCTGGATACTGGTTGACACAGAATATTTGTAGGGTGGCAGATCATAGGGAAAGCCACAAATATAATGACAATAGGAGCTTCCCATCAGATCAGAAAGAACATTGGATTTAGATTCCAGAAGACTGGAGTTTAAGTACCAACTAGGACACTTACCATCTGTATGAACATAAACACAATCTCTCTGAGTCTCAATTTCTTCATATGAAAATGGAGATAATCATACTTTCACAATCTACCTAAGTGAAAGGAGAATATTTTATAAACTCTAGCATACTAGAGATGTGTGAGCTAGGTGCATCAATACTTTCTCATCCTTCGGTCCTTTGTGGGAATTTGTCTGGCCCTGAACTCTAGACATGGGAATATTCCCACCTGCCCAGATCTCATCCCAGAAGAAATGTAGCAGTGGCTAGTGGTGTCCTGGCCATAACATCCTCGCCTAATCTTATGTAGGACCAGACCTAAAAAAAATGTATCCCCGGGATCCCCACTCCCCAGATGACTAGGAGCCAAGTCCTCAGCAAATAAAGCAGAATAAAGCCAAGTGGGAGGGTGAAGCTGGACTTAGTGATGG
Source organism: Gymnobelideus leadbeateri (assembly GCA_011680675.1). Taxonomy (NCBI): domain Eukaryota; kingdom Metazoa; phylum Chordata; class Mammalia; order Diprotodontia; family Petauridae; genus Gymnobelideus; species Gymnobelideus leadbeateri. The sequence continues at coordinate 38,148 of WOXC01000107.1, forward strand.
GCTTCTGGTGCTTGCTCCATCTGTCTATCTTTCCATAGAGAGATTATCTGATACTATGCCTACCAACAATGGAACTGGTCACATCCCCTTTTGGTAGTAGTGGAAGGGTCTGGGATTAAAGTGTCTCTGTCATTGGCTCAGGAAGAAGAAGTAGGCAGGAGTTCACTTTAACCCTACATACAAGATGAGGTAAAATTTTCCCTGAACATGTCCCAGAGATCTATGGTGTAGGTAGTGGAAGCAGTCCCTCTGGCTGTGAACAGATCATTATCACTCCCCTTCTATAAGATGCCAAAGGCTCTGATTTACTACGGAAGATACTAACTCCTTAGCCTGACACTTAAGGCACTTGGCAGTCTAGCTGCAATCTACCCTTCCAACCCTATTCACATTTGTATATTCTTTATTCCAAGGGACTGTTCTCTTCCTCGTTTCCCAACCTCATCCTGCCATTTCCTGCTTCAGTCAATGTGCACAGGCCACCCCACAATGTCCCAGATACATTGCTTCTTCATCTCTATCCAGAGAAATCCCCTTCCTTCAAGGTTCATGTTAGATAACTCAAATTCTCTATGAAAAATTTTCCCTGATCCTGCCTCCTTCACCAACCCTACCGGCCAAAAAGATAAATGTGATCCTTCTTAATTTTCTCTAGAATACTGTCCTAATCTTTCTTTTGCCTCTGTCTCTACTGCCATGTCTCTACTCTGTCTCCATCTACTATGCTGCCTAGTTGTTTTAATCAATGTGATTTGGGGAGGTAAAAGGGGGCAATGGAGGAGAGGAGGCTCCTTCAAAAGCTGGGACTTGAGTTGAGTCATGAAGGAAGCCAGAAGACAGAGGAGAGAGGGGAGAGCATTCCAGGCATGGGAGACAGCCAGTGCAAAGACATGGAGTATAGAGATAGAGTATCGTGCCCAAGGACCAATAACAGCTCGTACTAGGGCAACATAATTTAAAGCTGCAAAACACCTTAAAGCGATCTCATCCAAGACTCTTAAAGAATAACAATGTTTTGCAAAGCACTTTACAAACATTATTTCATTTAATCTTGCCCACGACTTGGGAGGGAGGTGCTGTTATTACTCCCATTTTAGGAGGAAATTGAGGCTGAGTGGTTAAGTGACTTTCCAGGGTCACACAACCAATAAGATCTTGAACTTAGGTCTTCTTGACTCCAATACTCTATCTCCTGAACCACTTAGATGCCTAAAAAAAAAAAAAAAGGAAACTGAGACCCAAAGAGGTAAAAATGACTTGAATGAATGAATGAGTGGAAAAGTATTTGTTAAACACTTACTATGTGTCAGGCATTATGCTAAGTGCTAATAATGCAAATACCCCCCCAAAATAGTCTCTGCTCCCAAGGAATTTATATTTTGATTGTTGTTCTTCAGTCATGTCTGACTCTTCATGACCCATTTGGGGTTTTCTTGGAGTGATTTCCTGGAGGAAGAGAACAGTCCCTTGGAATAAAGAATATACAAATGTGAATAGGGTTGGAAAGGTAGATTGCAGCTAGACTGCCAAGTGCCTTAAGTGTCAGGCTAAGGAGTTAGTATCTCCCGTAGTAAATCAGAGCCACTGGCATCTTGTAGAAGGGGAGTGATATGATCTGTTCACAGCCAGAGGGACTGCTTCCACTACCTACTTCATTTAGGGGACCATTTCCTTCTCCAGCTCATTATACAGATAAGAAAACTAAGGCAAACAGGGTTAAGTGACTTGCCCAGGGCCACTTAGTTAGTAGGTGTCTAAGGTCAGATTTGAACTTACGAAGGTGAGTCTTTCTGACACCAGAACTGGAGTTCTAATCATTGCACACCCTTGTTGCCCTTACATGCAGAGAGGGAAAGGCAAAACTTACAGAAGAGTGGTGGCCAGGGAAGGATTCTTTGGTCTGGGAGGTCACAGAGATGGTGAAAATAACTCTAAAGCAATTGGATGACATGCCTTTCATTTGATTTTTGCCCCCAAAGCAAAAAATAGGAAGACCGGAGAGGACTGGGGACATGAGTGGGGGAAGGGAAAAAGGTGTCTCTCTGTGTGTTGGGGGAGGGGTGAGGGAGGCAGAACACCCTCCATAGCATGGCAGGGCTTCAGCCACTATGCAGCATGCTCTGACATCTGTGGCTAGCCGCGTATGGGGTAGAGCCACCTCACCAGCAGGGCCCAGGATGGAACAGCTGGTAAACAGCAGAGTTAAGATTTGGGGCCAAGTATTCTGAATAACAATATGGATAACAGGGCTCCTGCCACTGCACTCCACTGTCTCCCAGCCTGCTGCACCTTGATGTGAATGCAAGCCTCTGACTCCAGGATAGAGACAAAGAGTGGATCCTGGGAGGAGGAACAGAGAAATCCTATGTGCAGTGGGGTTGGGGGTGGGTCATTGACCCTCACCAAAGGTTCACAATGATCCCACATGCTGACCTCACAGTGGACTCCAGACTCTACCTCAGAATCTCTGATGCCTGAGTGATCATCACTATTAGTGATATCACGTGTCACTATATCACTATTAGTCACTATATCACTATTAGTCACTATATTAGTCACTTAGTGATATAGTGACACATGACATCACTAATAGTGATGAATAGTAATCTTTCTCTCCATAATTCTAAATACTTGCTCACTGGAATCACAGACCTAAACTAGCTTTTTTATTTGTCTCCTTCCCTCTCAAGAGGCCTCTCAACAGTTACTTTAAGTACCCTCTCTTTCCTCTTCCTACCATAGCTCAGTTACTCCCTGACTACTTCAGATCTGGCCTCAGACACTTACTAGCTCTGTGACCCTGGGGAAGTCACTTAACCCTGCTTGCCTCAGTTCTTCAACAGTAAAATGAGCTGAAGAAGTGAAGGGCAAACCACTCCAGTATCTTTGCCAAGAAAACCCCCCCTGGGGTCATGAAGAGTCGACTAGAACAATGACAACTTCCTCCACACTTAGACCCTCTTTGACTTAATGTTAGTCTTAGAGAGTTGTCTAGGGGCACTGGGAAGTTCATTGATTTGCCTAGGGTAACACAGAAGGACTTGAACCCAGGTCTCCCTGACTGAAGCTCACTCTTTATCTGCTCTATCATGCTGTCTATTTTTAAAGATAGTTTAAAGAAAATAAATTGGGCTCCTAACAGAGCCCATAGAAAATAACTCAAGGGGGGCGGAGCCAAGATGGCGGAGTAGAAACAGCTCATCCAAGCCACTCTGCCCCCACATTCCCTCCAAACGATGTAAAAGGGGACTCTGAACAACTTCTGGAGCCCCAGCACCCACAGAACGACACAGAGAAGCTAAACTCCCACTGAGGACAGCCCAGCAGCCCTGCAGGAAGGACCAGCGCAGTGGTCTGGGACCTGGCAGCATGCAGCTCGCAGAGTGCAGGAGCCGAGTCAAGCTGAGCCCAGGTCCGCATGAGCCGAGGTTTTAGCCCCAGGGCGGCAGGGCCAGCAGCCAGCTGGAGGAACCCCAGAACACCAGGAGCTGTGGTGACTCCAGAATTATCAACATAGACTTGCCTGGGACAAAGTAAGAGGTTAGTGTCCTATGGACTTTGGGACTGGTATTAGGGAATGCGTCGGCTCCCTCCCCTGGGGGCTAGAAGCCGCTGAGGACAAACGCCATTTTGTAGTTTTCAGAGGCAGCTCCCGCTCCCAGCCTGCAAATTTGTAGGGAGATCCAGCGATCAGTCTTGGGGGGTAATCGCTCTTGCTTTAACCTCCCTGGATCTGGATTGTGATCTAGGGTGGAAGTCGTGGGTGGGTTTACAGCTTGCCAGAAACGGAAGTTGCCCCCCACACGTTCGGGACGAAAATTCCTCTATCTGGCCTTAAAGCCATAGTGTGGCAACAAGCCCAAAAGTCAAGCAATTAAGTGGCAACATGCCAAGGCAAAGGAAACAGAAAAATGCAACCCTAGACTCCTATTTTGGGGGCATAGAGCAGAAAAGGACTGTGAGGTCAGAAGTCCTGCTCCAAAAGCCCCAGGGGAAAACATGAGCGGGTTGCAGGCCATAGAGGACCTTAAGAAGGACTTTAAAAATCAAATAAGAGAAGTGGAGGAAAAATTGGAAAGAGAAATGAGAAGGATGCAGGAAAAGTATGAAATGAGGGTCAACAGCCTGACTGAGGAAAACAACACCTTAAAAAATAGACTAACTCAAATGGCAAAGGAGGCCCAAAAGGGCAATGAGGAGAAGAATGCCTTAAAAAGTCAAATTTGCCAGATGGAAAAAGAATCTCAAAAGTTCACTGAGGAGATTCATTCCTTCAGAGTTAGACTGGAGCAAATGGAAGCTAATGACTTTATGAGAAATCAAGATGCTGTTAAGCAGATCCAAACAAATGAAAGATTAGAAGGCAATGTGAAATATCTCATGGGAAAAACCTCTGACCTGGAAAATAGATCCAGGAGAGACAATTTAAAAATTATTGGACTACCTGAAAGCCATGATCAAAGAAAGAACCTAGAAATCACCCTTCAAGAAATTCTCAAGGAAAACTGCCCTGATGTTTTAGATCCAGAGGGCAAAATAGAGGTTGAAAGAATCCACAGATCACCTCCTGAAAAAGATCCCAAAAAGAAAACTCCCAGGAATATTATAGCCAGGTTCCAGAATCCCCAGATCAAGGAGAAAATACTACAAGCAGCCAGGAAGAAACAATTTCAATATTGTGGAAACACAATCAGAATAGCCCAGGACCTGGCAGCTTCTACACTGAGGGATCGAAGGGCATGGAATATGATATTCCAGAGGGCAAAAGAACTGGGAATGAACCCAAGGGTCACCTACCCAGCAAAACTGAGTATTTTGTTTCAGGGGAAAATATGGTCATTCAGTGGAATAGAGGACTTTCAAGCATTCTTGAGGAAAAAACAAGAATTGAATAGAAAATTTGACATCCAGACACAAGAAGGAAGAGATGCCTGAGAAGGTAATCAGGGAAAAGAAATCAAAAGGAACTTATCAAAGTTGAACTATTTACATTCCTATATGGAAAAGCAATAATCTGTGACTGATGATATCTTTCTCACTATGAAAATAATGGAAGAAGGGGGGTGTGGTCATATGAATACATATGTGAATGTGTGTGTATATGGTTACAGTTATATATGGATAGAGGGCATGTTGAATTTGTTGGGAAGGGAGAATACTCAAGGGATGAAATTATGAGGTGAGAGAGGAAAGTGGCAAGAGGAGATGGGGAGAGACAGGGTAGTGTAAACTATCCCATGCAGAAGAAGCAAGGGGAAGTGGTTGCAAAAGAGGGGGAGAATAAGGAAGGCTAAAAAGGCAAAACCACATTCAAACTGAATTTGGTTCAGGGAGAAAATGAAATACATAGTAAATGGGATATCTCAACCTGCAGCAAGATAGGGGGAAGGGGGATGGGAGGAAGGATGATGGATGGGAGGGCATCCTCGGGGTGAGGGGAGGTTGGAAGTACCCACTATAAAAGAGGGACAGGATCATGTAGGGAATGGACCAGGTTGGGGGTGGGATGAGTGGGAGGGAATTATAAGCAGCCTTGTACAATATATCTACTATGATAATGTTTTGCATAGCTAGACATGTACAACATATACTGAATTACTTATCTCCCAAGAGGGAATGGGTGACAAGGGAGGAAGGAAATGGATCTCAAATTTGAGGTCGTAACATTAAATGTTTCAAATACATATAAATACTATTATTAATACTCTTTTGCTTGTAATAGGGAGATAAGATGTGCAGGCATTGGGATGCAAAGACTCACCTTCCTCTAATGGAAAAGTCGAAGGGGGTATGGGAGAAGGTATGGGAGAGAGCAGATTGGAGGAAGCGATATCTTGTGGGACTGCTATTCTGGGAGGTTGGATAGGGGAATAATGGGGGGAAAATGATTGTAACTCAAAATCTGGCGGAAATGAATGATGTAAAACAGAAGTTAATAAAGCATTTGTTTAAAAAAAATAACTCAAAAGGGTATTTTCCCAGATCAATTAACATGGACATGCCCATTGGTGCTTGGCTGCAGTAACAGAGAGCACCATTGATTGGGTGTCAGAAACCGGGGTTGCCTCCGAGATGACTGGCTGCGTGGGGCTCAGGAGGATGGACTCTTGGAGATGTCCTTTATACCAGCCTATGAAGGACAGGACAGCCTGCTCTATTTTCCAGTCCCCCCCCCGCTTTTCCTGTCTTTAAAGTTCTCAGTTCAGAAGACTGACTAGTGTGCTGTAGAAGGGAGAAGAGAGAAGCCCATGTCTGTGCCTAAGTTCTCTCCCCCTCCCACTGGTAATAGCTGCGTTAAAGTGGAAGCTGATGGTTTTGCAGGACCTTGTCACTCAGGCTAAAAGGAGAGAGCCTTGCCCTGCCGGGTCGTGGCAGCAGTCACGAGCTGATAGATTACCTATAGAAGGAACTGGTACCCTTTTCCTGCAGACTCTTCCCTGCTGCCTCCAAAGGGCAAGGATCACGTTCACCCTCAGCACAGGTGCCATGAACTCAAGAGAGAGTGGAAGAAGACACCTATCTTCTCCTCTGCCTTATCTTTTACATCAGCTCGGAGAACTGGGTTGGGGGTGGGGGTGGGAAGGGGTCTCTGGCTGGTGTTTGTCCTCAGTTTCTTATGCCAGTAGCAATCCCCACATTCCTTGTGAGTTGGAACCATGGAGGACATTGGAGCCAGAATTGCTGTTGGAATGTTGCAACCAGACAGGAGAGCAGGAAAGCCCTGAGAAGCAGTGAGGGCAGCCTGGGACTCAAGCCTTGGACTGATTTGGGACTGTGTGCTCTATAAGAACCAAGCGAAGCTATGAACCTAATTCCCTTCCCTTCTCCATTGACTGAAGTGGTATGGGGGAGAGGGGGCTCATGTCTCCATGTCTGGGGGCATAAACTAGAATGTTTGTGGTGTACCCTTCATAGTACAAAAACAAAACAGGAGAGGTATGTGGCAGAAAGAGACATATGCATGTGCACTTAGTCTGCTGAGGAAATCATAGACCCTGCTCCTGATCCCCACCTTCCTTTACAGAAGAGGGAGGATTTCAGTCTCCTGGGTAGGGTGGTCCTCGAATCTAGTCTTCTAGCCAGAGAAAAAAATCATTCCCCAGGCTATACCAGACTCAACGATTGCCTCATGGGTGACCCAAGTTCAGACCAAGTGTTCCCAAGTTCAAGAGTTTGGGCACTGGACTTTCTAGAGAAAAAAAGGACCTTGCTCATATATGAACAGCTTTCGGTATTGGAGGAAGAAGAGGATCATCTGCGTGTCTCTGCTGCTGAAGGATGAAAGCCACATCTCCAGAAAACAAAAGCTCTGTCCCTTGCCCCTGGCAAAGTGCTGGGAAACGGGGAATATGACCACTTGTTCAGCAGCCCCCAAACTATATTTATCTTGAGATGGGGGAGAAGTCTAAACTACCAAGAGGTAGCCCTTATCATGGGGGGGAGGGATGGAAACTGGGTAGGACAGTGGGGGGGAACAACTCCCCACATCAAAATGTTGCCCTAATGACAACCCCAAACTCAAGTCCCTTCTGCTGGGAGATGATGGGTTATTAGGTTGAGGATGTGTTTTGTGTATCTGTTTATGGGCTCCCTGAAACTTTATACATTGTCTATGGAGTGAAATTCAGGCTCTTCCATACCAAAATTACATGTGTTACTCTGAGGGCTTGTGCCTAGAGTATCTGTTACCTACATTTAGAGAAACTTAGACATGAGTTTTATTTGGAAATTTTCCTGGAGTAAATTCTAGTGTGGGAGCACAGTTAGGCCAAAAAAAAAAAAAAAAGGAATTATTGGGGCCAGCCCCAGCTGATTGCCCCCCCTGACCACCTCACCTCCCCAGGATTAAAACCATTCCAGGTGAGCCCAGTCTGTTAGGGAGTGGGGCAAGGGAGGAAATCCATGGGCCACAAATTATCTAACAATAAATACTAGTGAACAACACATGCTAGTGAACAACCAGGGATGGTGAACCAGCGGCCTCAAGGCCACATGTGGCCTAGGTCCTCGGGTGTGGCCTTTTGACAGAATCCAAGTTTTACAGAATAAATCTGTTTTGAAGGGGATTTGTTCTGTGAAGTTTGGATTCAGTCAAAGGGCTGCACTAGACAGCCTAGAGGGTCACATGTGACCTCAAGGCAAAGGTTCCCCACCCCTGGTCTAGACTGAATTGCATACTATGTTGCCTAGGGTTGGAAAGGGCAGCTGGGGGCAAAGTAGATAAAGCTTCTCAACTGAAGTCAAGAAGACTCATCTTTGTGAGTTCACATCTGGCCTCAGACACTTAATAGCTTTGTGTGACCTTGGGCAAGTACTTAACCCTGTTTACATCAGTTTTCTCATCTATAAAATAAGCTGAAGAAAGAAATGGCCAAACCACTCCAGTGTCTCTGCCAAGAAAACCCCAAATGGGTTACTGGAGAGTTGGAAATGATTGAACAATATCAGACATCCCTTATGTGATGCAGCCCCACTCACACCCCTTCTGACTTCCGGGCAGGTTTGGATCCCCTCCCTACACTTCTCTTTAGGCTCCAGGATCTCTGTGTTATATTTGGGAACACAGCTCTGCTTCTAAAGTCTTCCTTTGTCCTGAGGCTCCAAAGCCCCTGGCTTGCCTACCCAGGATGTCTACAGTGGTCTCAGGAAACTCTGTCTCCTTGTGCCTCACAAGTGGGCTTCTCTTTCCAACTCCATATTGATTCCGGGTATATGCCATGGTTTTCCTAACAGTGTTACGTCCTTTTTCTCCCAGGGCCCAGGTGCTGAGTCACCTGTCTCTGAATCCACCCTCGTCTTCACTGAGACACAGGTAAGTTTCTTCAGATTGTCTGGGGCCACGTTCTGCACCATCACACTTCCTTTGTACTGCCCTGCACAGAACGTAAAGCATCAGAAGGGACCCTAAAATATAAAGTATTTCATGTCAGAAGTAGGCAAAATGTTGGAGAACTTTTAGTCCAAGACACTCATTCTACAGATAGAAGGAAGGAAACAAGCACTTATTAAATGCCAAGTATATACTAGGAACATTAAATATTACCTCATTTGACCCTTAAAACAGCCTTGAGACATAAGTGCTATTATGAATCCCCATTTTATAGTTGAGGAGAATTGAGGTAGACAAAGATTAGGTGATTTTTCCCAGGATCTTATAATGTCTAAAGTTGGATTTGAACTCAGATCTACCTAATTCCAGACCCAAAGCTCCATCCACAGTGTCACCCACCTGAGAAAACAGAGACTTGCACAAATCACAGTGCAAATCTGGGGCCGAGTATAAAGTCATAAAATGTGATTTACTATCATTATCACCATCACTACTAATACTATTATTATATAACCTTTGGCCCAGAACCTCAGTCTCTGGGTTTACGCTGACAAATTTAGAGGTTTATCCCCTCACAATCATCTCTCTGGTTTATTTTGATCCTATCCAAAAATGTCTAGATCTCTGTAGATGTGGATAAAATGGTACCCAGGTCTTGTGCAAGCATTCAAGGAACAAAGCATATGTACAAATAATCTTTATTTTACTCTACAGAAAATGCAAAATCACCACCACCACAGCTGCTACCTTTGCTTCTTGGGCTACTTTTAGTCCTTTATGAGGAGGAGGAGGAGGAAAAGGAGGAGATTGTAATCTGCAAGTTTGGGCCTAGCTGCCCACGAGGGACCAAACTTCCAGGTGGGCAACATGGCTTTCTTGCTTTTTTTCTTTCCTTTCTTTCTTTTCTTTCTTCTCTCTCCACCTAGAATATCACAACCTTACCTGCTGGTGCTCTGCCAAAGGGAATGTAAATTTTAATCTCTAAAACTTTTTGTTTGTTTTGTTGTTTTCTCTTAAAGACCAAAATAAACTCCAAATCACTCTTGTCACAGACTGAGCCCTACTTGGGTTTTTGTCTGGGCCCAAATTGATTCAGAATAAGTCTAAATAACAATTGTTTCTGTTTTGGTCAGAAACCCTGAGGGTCTTTACCTTTTAGATCTATTTCTTTAAGAGGCCATAAGATATTAAGATAAGAAAAAGTATCATTAGTAGTGTCTGGTCAAGTCAGAAGCCTTGTCCTTGGTGTCAGTAACAGAAGAATGCTCTGGTCAGTTTTACCTGGCCTTGTTGACCCAAGAAGAACCATTGTCTGAGTTTACTCAGAGAGCAAATAAGGGATATCTGTTAGACCAATGGGGCTTCTTCTGGTTGAATAGTTCAGGCTCTGGCCTTTATTGAGGTTCAGATGATATTAAATGATTAGCACATGGCATCACCTCCCTGAAGTCATGGTCCTCTTTGAGAACCAAGGACAAGTGGCAGCAGCAGTAACAGCAGCAGCAGCAGCAGCAGCAGCAGCAGCAGCAGCAGCAGCCTGAGACTTAACTGCTTGTGCTGAATGAGGTGTGACAAGTAAGTGGCTCAGATGTCCTGAACCCTCCCAAGAAAGTACTTTAATCTTAGTAAGTAAATGTAATAAAAGTCTCAAATTAAAACTCATTTCCATAAAAACTCCATCAAGTCAATCAAATTTCTCTAATTAACTTTCTACAATTATTATTATTGTTGTTGCAATGTTTACAAGCTTTGGAGATCTGTATACTCACACCCCCTCTCAGAGATGAATCAGATCCCTGAAGGAGGCCAAGTCTCTCCACTCTGGGTGCTAAGAGTGCCCCTGAAGGGTTGGTGCTATCTTCTCTAATGCTCTCACCCCTGACCCCCATTCCAGTGTGTTTTCCATAGTATCCATCACTAGTTACAGTTAGCATCTCCTTTGTAGCATCTATACCTTCCAGTGATGAGAGTTGTAGTTTCATTTAACCAATTAGCATTAATTAGCTTTAACAGAGAAATATTTACTGAGAAGATACTGCAAAAACAGAAACATAAACCATTCCCCTCAACCTCCTAGCACGTTCTAGCCTATATACCACATCAGTCCCTGGAGAGAGTGGGCTCAAACATAACTCAGCAGTTACAAAGTATTTGCTGTACCAGGTTGGCTTCTGGATGTGGTGCCCTCTTGGCTGCCCTCAATCTACTCTGTGCTGAGTCACACAGGTCTCTTGGGACTTTGTTCCTCTCCAGACTCATTTGTCCATAAAGTCGGGCATGGCCATTAGCTTCTAGACCTGTGGCTGCTCTCTCTTCTGATCCTTTGAAGCTCATGGTTCTCAAGCCTAGTCTAATTCTCTTTCAACTAAGAACAGGTAATAGCAAACTGCTGTTCACAGGACTTGCCTCTACCACCTGTGAAGATCCTTTGAGGAAATTTAGGGTGATGACACACAACAATTTCTATCCCCATTTCCTGTTTTTCTTAGGATCTTGTAACTCATCATCTTCTTTATATGAACTGCAGCCTATTTTGATTTCTGTAGCTGTAATCTGTAGAGCATGCTTTCCTATTGATCTCTACTAAGCACAATCTCCTAATTAGTCTCCACACCTCAAGTCTCTTCCCTATTGCAATCCATCCTCCACACAGTTGTCAAAGTGATTTTCCTAAAAAGCAAATTTGATTGACCCTGTCAGTAAACTCTAGTAGTTCCCTGTTACCTCCAGGATCATATATAAACTCTGGCTGGCATTAACATTTTTTCACAGACTGGTCCATTCTTGTCATTTCAGTCTTTTTACATATCACTGCCCTATCTGCACTCTGGGGTCCAACCATACTGGCCTACTTACTGTTAAACAACACTCATCTCCCATCTCCATACTTTTACACTGGCTATTCCCCATGCCTAGAATACCCTCCCTTCTCATTTCTTCCCCTTAGACTCCCTGGCTTCCTCTAAGATTCAGCTCGAACACTACCTTCCAAAAGAGTACTTACCCAGCCTTCTCAGGGCCTTCACCTTTAAAGTTACCTTGTAACTGCTATATATTTGTCTTATATGTACTATTTCTTTATAGGTTCTGTAGATAGTTTAAATCTATTGCTCAGTTGATTGACTCCCTAAGCTTCCTATTTCACTCCCTTTGCTTCCTGGCCATCCTATCTTGATGTCCTCTGCCTCATCTCAGGCTCCCATTGACCAAAGCCCTCAGAATAGTCAAGACAAATATCTGATAAGTGTCTTCTAAGAGAAAGGCATTGTGTTAGGTCTGAGGGGTACAAAATTTTTACAAACAAAAAATGAAATAGTCTTTCCCCTCCGTTTATATTCTCCAGTAGGGTTAAAGCAGGCAGGAGAATATAATATGCACACAAATAGAAGATGCAAAATAGATAGGGACCTGCAGGAATACATGGCAAACATTACCAGCTCTACTCAGCATCCCAGTGTGGCAAAGGGAAGCCTATTGTTCCAGTATTAGCTTCCCCAGGCATGATGGAAATTGAAAAGGGTTTACTCACCGCAACTTAACAAAAAAATAGGCTTAGGGGAGATCCTACTAAGACATAGAGTTGTCAAAAAATAAATAAAAAGGAAGACATAAGATCCTTTTCTTGCTAACTTAGGATGGTGGCATAGTAATAAATAATGGTAATAGAGTTGAATAATAATATGCAACGATAAAAAAGCTGGAAATGCACTCACTGTCCAGGACAGTCTCACAAGAGAGCTGTCAACCACTCCCCTTGAGGAAGAAGAAGGAGCCTCAGGATGTGAAGAGAGCTCCAGGAGGCAAGGCCAGCAGCAGATGGCGGTAGCGCTTCTCCTAAGAAGCAGTGAGTGGCAGCTTTGGAGGTGAAGCGGAGTAGCAAGGAGGCCAAGTGGGTTGCTGGGAGACAGAGAGTTGGCGCCATGAGTGGTGTTCCAACTGGAACACAACCCTAGCAATATGAGTTGTCTGGGATGTTCTGTTTCCCACTGGCAACATGGGAATCTGTGGGAGGTTGTGCCCCTTTGAGTAGAGGGGATTTTCCCTTGCTATTCTGCGCTAATTAATGTCTTTGCTTGCAATTTAATGTGTCATCCAATCTGGGAGAAAAGGAAGTCTTAGTGTAGACTTCAAAGCTATCAGGTTGAGTTGTGAATGACTATCCAATAGTATCATGGAACTGGGTTTAATTGAGGAGGGAGCTACCCTGAGTGGGGTATAGGAATTATAGGGGTAAAAGAAAGATCAGACCAAATGCTATGGGAATACTCAAGGACAGAGAGTATTAATAGAGAATCAGGGAGGCTTCATGGAGGAAGGAGCATGTCAGAAGCTAAGGAACTCAAGACAGAGGGGGGTGGGAGTGAATTATGGGCATAGGGGACAAGTCTGTGTGAATGCACAGAGAAGTAAGAGGTAATGTTGAATTTGGAGGGGGGGAAATGGCAATACAGTTTGACCAGAATATAAAGAACATGAAGGGAAATGATATGCTATGTGGTTACAAAGCCAGATTGAAACCAGAAAGTGTAAGGCCTTATAAGTTGAGTTAAAGAGTTTGTATTTTGGGGGGCGGAGCCAAGATGGTGGAGTAGAAACAGCATTTCCAATGTGCTCTGCCCCACACACATTTCAAACAATGTGAAAGGGGACTCCAAACAACTTCTGGAGCCCCAGCACCCACAGAACGGCACAGAGAAGCTAACCTCCTGCTGAGGACAGCCCAGCAGCCCTGTATGGAGGGGCCAGCGCAGCGCTCTTAGAGCAGGCAGCACAGCATGGTGGGAACCGACAGCTCAGTGAGCAGAGCCGAGCCCAGGTCTGCAGTTTTAGCCCCAGGGCAGCCAGGCCTTCAGCCGGCTGGAGGGACCCCAGAACACCAGCAATTGTGGCGATTCCAGAATGATCAGCACAGATATGCCTAGGACAAAGTGAGAGGTTAGTGCCCTATGGACTTTGGGACCAGTATTTGGGGAACGCGTAGGCTTCCTCCCCTGGGGGTGAAAAGCTGCTGAAGAAACAGTTGCACAGAAGCCATTTTGCAGCATCAGTAGTGGCTCTAGCTCCTGGTCTGCGAACTGTAGGGAGATCCAGCAATAAGTCTGGGGGTTAATTGCTCTTGCTTTAAACTGCCTGGATCTGGATTGTGGTCTGGGGGGGAAGTTTGGGGTGGGTATCCAATTTGCCAGAGTGGGTGGAGGCTTTACAGAGGCCACCCAACTGGCGGAAGCTGTGAAGACCCCACGTTTGGGCAGAAGCTCCCCTGTCTGGTGGCAGAGTCCTACTGTGGCAACAAGCCCCAAAATCAAGTAATTAAGTGGCAACATGCCTAGGAAAATGAAACAAAATAAATAGAAAAGTTCAACATTGGACTCCTATTTTAGGGGCAAAGAGGCTCAAAGCATGGAGGAGGACTGTGAGATCAGAACTCCTGTACCAAAAGCCCCAAATGAAAATACAAGCTGGCTACAGGCCATAGAGGACCTTAAGAAGCAGATAAGAGAAGTGGGTGAAAATTTGGGAAGATAAATGAAAAAGATGCAAGAGAAGTATGAAATGACAGTCAACAGCCTGACTGAGGAAAATAACACCTTAAAAAATAGACTAACTCAAATGGCAAAGGAGGCCAAAAAGGGCAATGAGGAGAAGAATGCCTTAAAAAGTCGAATTTGCCAGATGGAAAAAGAATCTCAAAAGCTCACTGAGGAGATTCATTCCTTCAGAGTTAGACTGGAGCAAATGGAAGCTAGTGACTTTATGAGAAATCAAGATACTATTAAACAAATGAAAGAGTAGAAGGCAATGTGAAATATCTCATGGGAAAAACCATTGACCTGGAAAATAGATCCAGGAAAGATAATTTAAAAATTATTGGACTACCTGAAAGCCATGATCAAAGAAAGAACCTAGAAATCATCCTTCAAGAAATTCTCAAGGAAAATTGCCCTGATGTGTTAGACCCAGAGGGGAAATAGAGGTTGAAAGGATTCGCTGATCGCCTCCTGAAAAAGATCCCAAAAAGAAAACTCCTAGGAATATTATAGCTAGGTTCCAGAACTCCCAGATCAAGGAGAAAATACTACAAGCAGCCAGGAATAAACAATTTCAATACTGTGGAAACACAATCAGAATAGCACAGGACCTGGCAGCTTCTACACTGAGGGATCAAAGGACATGGAATATGATATTCCAGAGGGCAAAAGAGCTGGGGTTGAAGCCAAGGGTCACCTACCCAGCAAAACTGAGTATCTTGTTTCAGGGGAAAATATGGTCATTCAGTGGAATAGAGGACTTTCAAGCATTCTTGAGGAAAAAAAACAGAGTTGAATAGAAAATTTGACATTCAGACACAAGAAGCAAGAGATGCTTAAGATGGTAATCAAGGAAAAGAAATAAAAAGGAACTTATCAAAGTTGGACTATTTACATTCCTACATGGAAAAACAATAACTGTGTTTGATGAAACCTTTCTCATTATGAAAATAATTGAAGAAGGGTACATGCCATATGTTCACAGGTATACATGGATAGAGGGCACAGGTTGAATTTGATGGGAAGGGATGATTCTTTTTTTTTTTGGAGGGCAATTGGGGTTGGGTGACTTGCCTGGGGTCACTCGGCTGGGTTTTTGTTTGTGTGTTGGGTGTCTGGGGCCGTATCCAAGCTCAGGTCCTTCTGGCTCTGGGGCCAGCGCTCTGCTCACTGTGTCACCTAGCCACCCCAAGGAAGGGATGATTCTTAGGGGGTGAAGTCAAGAGGTGAGAGAGGAAAGTGGCTAGAGGAGATGGAGAGAGACAGGGTAGGGTAAACTATCTCATGTAGAAGAGGCAAGGGGAAGTAGTTGCAGGGGAGGGGAAGAACAGGAAGGCAAAAAGGCAAAAGCATATTCTCATTGAAGTTGGCTCAAGGAGAGAATCACATACATACTAAATGGAATATCTTACCCTCGCTCACGCTCCCAAGTAAGCAAAAGGGGGATGAGAGGGGGGATGATGGAGGGGAGGGCATTCTAGGGGGAGGGGAGGTTGGAAGTACCCGATATCAAAGAGGGACAGGATCAAAGTAGGGAATGGACCAGGTGGGAGGTGAGACGGGTGGGAGGGAAATATAAGCAGTCTTTTACAATATATCTACTATGGTAATGTTTTGCATAGCTATACATGTACAACACATACTGAATTGCTTATTGTAGCAGCAAGCACCCCAATATCCCCAGGGTGATTGCCAACACAGGTTCTTAGATCTGCTTTTCAAAAGGAAAGCAACTCAAAATGGGTCAACAAGCCTACTTTAATCAAACAAACACACATTACCTAGTTCAGGGGGAAAAGGTCAGCACCCCGAACTTCAGAGTTACAGAACTTACAGATCAAACAGACAGGCTTCCAAACTGTCCAACCATTATATCAATACCAAATCACAGTTACCAGACAGGGAAGCATCAACATCTGGGTTTTCAAAGCCGGGGGGCTCTCAACAACGGCTTCCCAGAGTCTCATCTGGTCAAATCACACAACACTTCTCAAAGTAAGCCCCAAAGCAAAGCCTCTCCTCAGGGCTTATATAGCCTTCTCTTGGCTCAAAGATTGTAACAACCTCCTTGACCCACTGCCCAATCACAAAGTATCAAGGTGTGGGCTTTCCTGAAAAACAAGCCTCCCACCACAGGCTCCAGGTGCACTTAAGCTAGGGGCAGGGAAGATCTTTAAATTTGCATTTCCATTACACTTATCTTCTCAGAGGGAGTGGGTGATAAGGGAGGAAGGGAATGGATCTGAAAATCGAAGTTTTAAAATTACATGTTTCGTAAGATGTCCAGGCATTGGGGCTCAGAGATTCACCTTGCCCTAATGGCAAAATCGAAGGGGTTATGGGAGAAGATATGGGCGAGAGCAGAATGGATAAGGGGATATCTAGTGGGACTGCAATTCTGGAGTGGGGAGTAGGGAAAAAATGGAGGGGAAATGTAACTCATAATCTGGTGGAAATGAATGATGTAAACCAGAAGTTAATAAAGCATTTGTTTAATTTAAAAAATTAAAATTGTTCTAGTTTTTAATAAAAAAAAGAGTTTGTATTTTACCCCAGAATCAATAGGAAGTCACTGAAGGTTTTTGAGGGATATGCCACTTTTGTACCTCCAGAAGATGATTTTGACAACTATGTGGGAAATTGATTGGAGAGGGAAGAAACTGGAAGCAGAGAGACCAATGAGGTGGTTATTAAAGTAGTCTAAGTGAAAGGTGGTGAGGACCTGAACTAGGATGGTGGCCATGTGAGTGGAGAGGAGAAGGACTGCAAGAGATAGTCTAAAGGAAGACTTGATAGGACTTGGCAACAGATTAGTGATGGTGGTCCATGGAGGAAGAAGAGCCTGTAATGATTACAAGATTACAAACCTGGGTAACTAGGAGGGTGACTGGACCATCTGAGAGCAGTACAGAAATGTACTGATCAATGCCTGGGAAGTCTACGAGTTAGGGTTCTTGTCATCCCAAATGGGTAGGGACAGAAGGGTTCCTGAGCCCTGAAGATGGCTACACCCTGAGCAATGGCCAGAGTTGAAGAACACCAACATTGAGGGGCCATAAAAAATGTTGTTGTTTTTTTTAAAGCCATACACATGCAAAGGGCCATCAGCTCTCCCCAACTAATCTATTTCCTCTGAGTGGAAGCATGAGAATGTACTGCTCAACAATTTCTCTACTCTGGTAAAAAAAAAAAAAACCCTCTTTCAATTCCTATTTCTTGATAATGAAGCCGATACTATGTCCTAAGGCATCCCCAGCAAAACGCTGGCCCATTCTCTGATACAAGGTCAGATCTCTTCCAGCCTCCAAAGACACAGTTTCAGAATATCCTTTGCAGAAACTAGTAGTCAAAGAGGGTCCCACCAACTTCCTGTCCTCATGCCTCTGCCCCTTTGCCTGCCCTGTTCCACTCTGACTTCCTCCCTGATCTGTTCTGGGCACTTTCTGGTATATGGGAACCCCAGGATAAAAAACAACACCCTCTTTCCTTCCCTCCCCCCACTCTGTTGTGCAACATAGGAAGAGGACAGGGGAATATAGAAGTGGGGAGTTGAAGTGGGGATGCCAAGTATAATTGAGTAGGAAATTATGCAAATCTTTTTCTGTTAAACATCCTCTTCCCCCTTCTGTGGGGAGCCTGGCTGTTAAAACTAGGAGGCCATAAATAAGATTCCACTTGTCATCTGACTTCCTTATATCTTAATTGCTGGCAAAGTACCTAGGATGAAATAATCACAATGACTCCTAACGAAAATGTGAATTATATGTCTCATCTTAATTAGTTGGTCAGTTACAAAGAGCACTGGACTAGAAGTGGAAGAATTGTATTCAAGTCTTAGCTCTATTTATTAGCATGTGGCTGTGAGTCTCAGTTTCCTCATCTGTTAAAAATTGGAATAATAATTCCTTTGCTGTCTACCTCATAGAGCTATTGCCAAGTAATCTAGATATGGAAACTATTATTAATTTATTCAGCATACATTTGTTAAGTTCCCATTGTGTGTGTAGCACTATGCTAGAGCTGAAATAGATGAAAAAATGTGTATGACCTGGTTCCTGCCCTCATGGAGTTTCATAGTATAGCTGGGGAAAAGATACAAACAAAGGTAGCTATAATAAATCATAGATCATAGTTTTAGAAAAGTGGAAGCGTTCTTAGAGACCATGTGGTCTAACCCATCATTTTACAGATAAGGAAACAAAGGATCAAAAAGGTTAACTGGCTTACCCAAAGTCACAGAGATAAGTGGAAGAAACCAGAGTCCTCTGACTTTTTGTTCTTCCAA
Organism: Gymnobelideus leadbeateri; assembly: GCA_011680675.1. NCBI lineage: Eukaryota > Metazoa > Chordata > Mammalia > Diprotodontia > Petauridae > Gymnobelideus > Gymnobelideus leadbeateri. The sequence goes on from WOXC01000107.1 coordinate 56,791, forward strand.
GTGAAGTTTCTTATTTTGTTTAGTTCTATAACTTAATTTCTTGGTAGCTCAATTGGTATGGCACTAAACATTAAAGTTAATTTAGGTGTTATAATTTTTATCATATTCATGTGACCCAACCATGAACAATGAATATCTCTCCAATTATTTGTCTTTATTTTTGCAAGGAATATTCTATAGATGCAGACAAGTAAGTCCTGAGTATGTCTTTGTAGATTAACTCCCAGATATTTTATGCATTTTATAGTTATTTTAAATGGAAATCGGTTTTCTATTACTTTCTGCTGGGTTTTGTTGGTAATATATAGAAAGGGATCACCCTATTTTTGTAGGTCTGCCTTACATTCTAAAATTTTACTGAAGTTATTGTTTTTATTAATTTTATTATTGAATCTCTGAGATTCCCTAAGTAATCTAAGTGATTCATTCATCATGGGGAAAGAAAATAAAGATAATTTTGCCTCCTATTTTCCTACACTTAAGCCCTCAATTTCTTGTTCTTGTCTTATTGCCATAACTAGAATTTTGAGAACTAATCCAAAAGTGATAAAGGAAATCCTTATTTTATCCTCAATCTTGTTGGAAAGACTTTGTGTGTCTCTATTCCCAATAATGCTATCTCTTTGTTTTATATAGACATTGTTTTATCATATTAAATAAAGGTTCATGTATTACGGTTTTTAACATAGATGAGATAACATCAGATTAACATCAAATGAGATAACATATGTGGAGCACTTGGCAAATCTTAATGTGCTATATAAATGCTAGCTATTATTATTATAAATGAGTATTTTGTCTAAGGCTTTGCAATTTGGTACAGCTGAAAGAATGCCAGGTACTGAAGTCAGAATTTCCTTTCAAATTCTGGCTCTCATAATTACTCTCTATGTGACTTTGGGCAACTTCCTTGACCTCCCTGTCCCTCAGTTTCCTTATATATAAAAGAGGAGGTTAGGAGGCAAGCCAAGATGGCAGAATAAAAGGAAGCAACATGACCCAGTTCTCCCTAAAACCACTCCAACAACAGTCTAAGAGCCCTTGACCAAGTAGTATGTAGGAAGTTAAGGGAGAAGCAATAGTGGGTCATCCTTCCAACTCAGGATCACAAATTTATACTATAGGCAAGTGACCAGAGCAAGAAGTACGGAACAGGAGTGTACCAGGAGCCTGGACTCAGTGTCCAGAGCTTCAAGGCAGGCTAGCAATGCAGGATTACCTAGAGCAGACGGTGAACTCAACAGGTCCAAGAAGAGTTCTGGGATCTTGTCACCATCTCTCCACAGAGAAAATTTTGAGCTCAGCCCTGGGCCCAGAAAAAAAGTTAGGTAAGCAGTATTATTGCTTTTAACACCCTGAACCTTCCAGCTAACTGACAGAAACTGGGGTCAACTACTGTCTTCACTAGAGTACCAGTAAGGGGCAAGTCTATAGCTGTGGTCAGCCCATTCCCAAAAGCCCAAGAGGGAAGCAATCAGACCACAACCTTGATCTGACTAGGGACCATTGAACATTGTCAGCTCCTTGCTCAAGCTGGCTCTGTGATCCTTGATCAAGCTGTGATCAAAATCCAAAGAACATGGCAGTTGGAACCCAGATAAAACAGGCTAGGACTATGTATGTCTATAACAGACCTTCCAGACTGAGTACATAGAATCTGGACCTAAACTAACATAGAGTTTCAAGCTGACAAACAAGGGAAGAGTAAACAAATGATAAAGAGTTATTATGATGTCAGAGATGCCCAAGACACAAAACTAGAAGAGGAAAATAACTCCCAAATACCTACAAACAGAATCTCAAGGAAAAACATGGTTTGGCCATAGAATCAACTAGAATTCCTAGAAGATATGAAACAAGAGGATTTTTTAAGTGTTTTAAAATGATATTATTAGTGAAATGAGAATAATAGAGGAAAAAATTGGAGAGAAAATTAACATCTTAACACAAGAAGCATGAAACCGTACCCAGATAATAACCCTGGAAATGAGAATAGACCAAATAAAAATTATGACAAAGTCAAATGGAGTACCCACTGGACCTGTAGCCCTCTCTCTGACTGGATGACTCTGCTATTTAGAATTCCCATTTAAGAAGGCCACCTAAGCCAGTAATCTCTTTATTTCTCCCTAAGTTACATTCCAGAGTTTTTCATTATGACCCTGCTCTCCCTTTTCAGCTTCCTTTTATGTATTATCTTTCCCTGTTGGAATGCAAACTCCTTGAAGGCAGGAACTGTCTTTTCCTCTTGCTTTTATCTGTATTCCCAGTCCTCAACACAGTATCAATCATATAGTTAACACTTAATAAATGCTTGTTGACTGACTAACTGATGATTGAGAAAATAGCAGAAAATGAAAGGTATCTCATTTAAAAACAAATGACCTGGAAAACAGATCAAGGAGAGAGAATTTATACATCACTGGACTATTGGAAAGCAGTGCCCAAATAAAGGAGCTTGGATATCATACTTAAAAAAGTCATGAGAGAAAATTGTCTAGATCTATTAGGATACGAGGGCAAAAAGAAAACAGAAAGAATTCACAACCAGTATCTCTACTTCCTTTCCTCTTGTTTTCTTCTTAACTCTGTGCAGTCTGACTTCCAACCTTATCCTTCAGCTGAAACTGTTCTCCAGAATGACCAAATCTAGAAATCATTTCTCAACACTTATCCTTCTTGGCCTGTCGTTTACCCTCTTCTTGATATTTTCTCCTCTCTTAATTTTTTCATGCTTCTTTTCTCTCCTGGTTCTCCTCCTACCTCTCTGGCTGCTCCTTTGCCAGATCTTCATCTAAGTCACACTAACTCACCAGAGGTGTCCTCTAGGACTCCCTTTTCTTCTCCCTGTACACTATTTCATTTGGTGAACCCATCAGCTCTCATGGATTCAATTTTCATCTCTATGCAGATGATTCTCACACCTTATTTATTCAGCTCTAACCTCTTTCCTCTTCTCTAGTCTTATATCTCCAATTGCTTATTATACATCTTGAAGTGGATTTCTATAGACATCTTAAACTCAACATATCCAAAACTGAATTTATTATTTTCCCACCCAAATTCTTCCCTCTTCCTATTTTCTCTTTTATTATCAATGGTGCTATTGCTGTTGTTCAGTTATTTTCAGTTGTGTTCAACTCTTTGGTCACCATTTGAGGTTTTCTTGGCAAAGATATAGGAATGTTTGCCATTTCCTTCTCCAGCTCATTTTACAGATGAGGAAACTGAGACAAAGAGGGGTAAGTAACTTGCCCAGGATTACACAGCTACTTAGTGAAGCTGGATTTCAATGCAGGAAGATGAGTCTTCCCAACTCCAGGCCTGATACTCTATTTACTGTGTCACCTTGCTGCCCCTCGAGGACAACATTATTCTCCCAATCACCCAGGCTCCCACCATTTCCAGACTGTTGCCAAGTCCTATCATTCTACCTTCACAACATCTTTCATACATGTCCTCTTCTCCCCTCTGATACTGTAACAACTATGGTGCAGGTCCCTTCACCTCTTGCCTCACATTCCTCTCCATTCCAGCCCATCATCTTCTCAAAGCTCAGTTTTGACCGTATCACCCTCTTTCATGCACACTGGAATCCATTAAAGTTCAGTGATTCTCTGTTATCTCCAAGATCAAATAGGAAATCCTCTGTAAGGTTTTTAAAGCCCTCCATAACCTGGCTCCTTTTCACTTTTCCAGTCTTTTTATACTTTACTATCTTCCAGGTAATCTGTGATCTAATGACACTGACCTCCTTGTTGTTCCTGGGGCAAAACCCTCCATCTCCTGATGCTGGGCTTCTCTTTGGCTGTCCCCCATGCCTGGAATGCTCTCCCTCCTCATCTCCACCTTTTGACTTTCCTGGATTCCCTCAAGTCTCAACTAAAATCCCACTTTCTGAAAGAAGCCTTTCCCAGTCCCCTATCCCCACCCCCTGCCCCAGTGCTAGTGCCTTCCTCTGATGTCACCTCCAATTTACCTTGCATGTCTTATTTGGACATAATTGTTTGCCTGTTGTCTCCCCCATTGGACCATGAGTTCCTTTGGCGCAGTCTCTTTTTGCTTTTCTTTGTATCTCAGGTGCTTAGCACAGTGCTTGCATTTAATAGATGCTCACTGACTATTGACTAATTGACCAGAAATGCTTGAAAGTCATCTGTTCAATTAAAATTACTTTCTCTCTCTCTCTCTCTCTCTCTCTCTCTCTCTCTCTCTCTCTCTCTCTCTCTCATTAAGGTCAACTTTGCAGAATAAATTATTATTCAGTGTTAGGGTCTTTCTTTCACTAAAAAATTTTGCAGGCTAGTCAAGGAAAGCAATAGGTCCTTTTATGAAAAACTTTTTAAGGAAAATCACATGGATTAACCAGAGACGCCCAAAGGAGCATAAAGGAGGAAACAGAGACAACAAGCAGAAAGAATACTAGGACAGCCCCTCAGCCTCCACACTATACTAGGACTGCTACCTCCAAAGCAGGATGGGAAGGGAAACAAACAGGACATCACCAAGGGGGCTCAGTGTTCTTCAGGTCATTGTAGGAGGAGAGAGTCCACACTGGTCTTAAGAGAAGCTGCTTCCAATACCTGGCATATGCTTTGACCATTCTCTCTCTGGGATGCCTGGATTGATCTTCACTCCATCAAGGATCTTCACTACATCAGGGCAGTCTAGGTGTTTCATAGAGAGATATGAGGTCCTACTTGGGGCAGGGTTGGCAGGGGTGGGGGTGTCTTATTGATTACTTCCTTTGAAGTCCCAGTCATGGGTGTACCAGTGATGTGGTCTGGAAGCTGCCTAGAAGATTATATAGAGAAGAAATATAAAGGTTCCAGAAAAGGGCAGGGTATGAAGGAAGAGGTACCATGAAGAAGGAAGAGGCGTGGTTGGCTTCAGTACAGACAACTTTTTGAATAGAGAAAGAGCAGGTCTGAACAAACAGAGGTTTTTCCAACTCAGAATCCTCCAAAGTTTCCAGATAAAGGTAGAGGAGGGGCGTGACATAGACCCAGAGGACATGGTGAGGTGATGGACCCAGTGAGCAGGAATGAAGGCAAACAGTTTCTGGAACAGACAGTGCTCTGTCCTCCTAGGGATAGAGGGTGAAGGATAGAGGGAGAGACCCTAAACAAGGCCCACAGAAGAGTCCCTGAGAGTCAAGGACACGGACAGTGAGTAACTGATTCTTCCTCTAGCTGGTCCAGACCGCGTACTTATTGGAATCAATGTTCAGCAGCTTCTCCAATATAGCTTTAAAAAACCCAAAACAAAGCTTTCTTGGTTGAGATAAGGAAGAGACCTGTGATTTTCTTGGTATAGAGAATTCCTCGGTAGCTAAGCTCCCTTTACCATTACAGGTTAGCACTTTCATTATAATTTATAGTCCTAAGAGAGTTGCCTAGAGCACTGAGAGACTAAGTAACTTGACCAGGGTCACACAGCCAGTATGTGCCCAAGGAGGCACTTGAAATCATATCTTTCAGGACATTAATCAGGCTGCCTCTAGTCACACTAATGTACTGCTGGTACAGTAGCAGTCTGAAAGAAATTAGTTTCAGACTAACACTTTACCCCATATACCAAGAGGAATTCCAAATGGATAAATGATTTAGGTATAAAAGGTTACACCATAAACAAATTAGAGGAATAAGGGAGAAATTACCTTTCTGATCTGTGAATAGCAGAATAGTTCATGACCAGACAAGGAATAGGGAGGATCAGAGAAGATAAAATGGAATTTTGATTGCATAAAATGTACAAGTTTTTGCACAAACAAGATCAATACAGCCAAAATTAGAAGGGAAATGGGAAACTGGGGGGGAAATATTTGCAGCAAGTTTCTCTGATAAAGGTCTCATTTCCAAGTTATGTAAAGAATTGATTCAAATTTATAAGAAGAAGAGCCATTCTCCAATTGATAAACAGTCAAGGGATATGAACAGGCAATTTTCAAAGGAAGAAATCCAAGCTATTAATAGCTATATGAAAAAATGCTCCAAATCACAAATAATTAGAGAAATGTAAACTTAAGCAACTCCAAGTTTCCAAATCACACCCATCAGATTGGCAAAGTTGGAAGAAAAAAAGGAAAAAATGACAAGGGTTGGAGGGCCAGCAGGGAAACAAGTACATTAATATGCTATTGGTAGAACTGTGAATTAGTTCAGAAATGCTGGAAAGTAATTTGGAATTATGCTCCAAAAGTCACTAAATTGAACGTCCCTTTGAACCAGTGATATGACTAATGGCCTATTTCTCAAGGAGACCAAAGAGGATCAAATAAAGAGGAAAGGGACTCATATATATCAGCTCTTTTTATGCTGGCAAAGAACTAGAAACCAAGGTGGTACCCATCAACAGGAGAATAGCCAAACAAATTATGGCATGTGAATATAATGCAATTCTATTTTGCCATAAGAAATGATGAAAGGGATGGGTTCAGAGAAACTTGAGAAAACATGTATGGACTGATACAGAGTGAGTTGACCAGAACCAGAACAATTTATACAATAACAACAATGTAAGGATAAGCAACTATGAAAGACTTAAGACCTCTGATCAATGTAATGAGCAACCCTGATTGTATAGGACAAATGATGAAGCCTTCTTCCCTTAGCCCCCTATACTTTTATCAGTTCACAGACATAATTATCTATGGCAGACAGTGGAATCAGTGCCTGAAAAAGTTGATAGCCATCATTCATCTCCCATGTTTTTAAGCTGTCAATAATCTTTGACTTTTTCCTTCTCTCTCTCATAAGAGATAGGGTGGAATAATGGATAAAGTGGTTTACAATCTATGCTCTGTCTTGGTACAGATAGTCCCCACATTGGCACAGATGCTTAGGGTATGGCGGGTTTCCTTCTCTTTCACTTCTCTTGTCCAATCAGTTATCAAGTCCAGTAAAATGTAAGTTCTTTCCGGGCCAGGGCTGTTTTTTCTTCCCATAGTGCCTTGCACTTGGGTGCTTAATAAATTTGCTTCAGTAAAACCAGTTTATAATTTATGCAAAGCACCAGGTTGGGACCTGGGGGGGGGGGGGCACAAAGGCAAAAAACAAAAATTTTCTTCCCTTAAAGTATTTACAATCTACTGGGAGGAAACAACAAACAGATAAGCATACAGAAAAATACATGCAAAGTCATGTTTGAAAAAGCAATAAATAGGGGAGGAGGGTTTGGGGAAAAAAAAACTCGTATAGGAGATGGTACTTCAGGTGAGTCCCTAGTGGGGCCGGGGATTCCAAAAGACAGAGGTGAGAAGGCAGAGCATTGCAGACATTTTAGCTTAATCAGCCCAGAGGTAAGAGATGTTTATGTAGGAAAAACAGCTAGCAGATGAGTTTGTCTAGAATGTTGAGTGCTTGAGGGAGAACAGGTATTGCTGCAAAATTGAATTGAAGTCCTGTTAAGGCCATATCTCCTGCGTGTGTCTTTTCATCTCTATGCCAATTACCAGTCACCCTAACAAAGACCTTCATTGCCAGCTGCCTAAATTACTGTTGTTAAGGTGTTTTCAATCATGTCTGACTTTTCCTGACCCCATTTGAGGTTTTCTTGGTAAAGTGATTTGCCATTTCCTTCTCCAACTCACTTTACAGATGAGGAAACTGAGTCAAAAAGGGTTAAGTGACTTGCCCAGGTTCATACAACTAGGAAGTATCTGAGGTCAGATTTGAACTCAGGAAGAATCTTCCTGACTCCAAACCCAGCACTCTATGCACTATGATGCCACCTAACCCCTCTGAATTATAGCAAGACTTTTTAAATAGGTCTTCTCCATCTCAATTTGTCCCCCCTTTTTGGAGAGGGAAAGGCAGGGCAATTGGGGTTAAGTGACTTGTCCAAGGTCACATGGCTAGAAAGTGTTACGCGTCAGTGGATTTGAACTGAGGTCCCCTTGACTCCAGGGCTGGTGCTCTATTCACTATGCCACCTAGCCACCCCTCCATTTCTTTTTTTTTTTTAACTTCTTCAATGAATCCTGCATAGTAACACCAGGAAACATCTTTCATATGGATAGAGCTGGTCACATTTCTCCTCCTCTCAGAAAACTCCAATATGTTCCAGTTGCCTCCTGAGTAAATGTCAGATTTCTTTTGTCTGGCATTTGGAGCCTTCCAAAACCTTGCAGCACCTTGCCTTTCCAGTCTGATCTCATATTCCTCCCTTCTATGTGATCTATACTTCAGCCAAACTGAAGTATTCTCTGACCCAGCTCTTTGCTTTCATTGTCCCTCATTCCCAGAATTCCCTTCCTTGATATTTTCATATGTTGAATTGCCATCCACCCTTTACAGTATAAATTCAACATGTCCAAAATCAGGCTCCTTCTTTTTCCCCCCTATATCTGCCCCTCCTCCTCCTTTCATATGTAGACTGTGGCACCATTATTCACCCAACCTACTATGTTTACAACCTAGAAATTTATCTTTGGCTCTTACCACTCCCATACCTTTCATATTTGAATTGCAGGAAGCCCTAATTCTCCACCCCAGCCTCTTGCCCTTAAAAATCTCCCATACCACTCTATTTGCAGCTTTCTGCATCTGTTATCATGTAATATTATTATTACAGTTATATGGGTTTGTGTCTTATTTCCCTACTAGTCAGGAAACTATGAAGGCAGGGATTTCTATCTTATATAAAATGTGCGTCTCCCTCAGTGCCTACCTACCCTAAGCTCTTAATGTATGCTTTTTGAATGAACATCTAGATCAATAAAAACTGAGATCTGGATAGGGGATAGGAATCTGTATGCAAGTTCCTTATCTATGCCAAGTAGGGCCAAATGTGCTGCCGTTATCCCTGTGCCCTCATTCTCCCCCATCCTTATCTACTAAAAACTCAGTCCAGAAAGATTATAGACTGGAGGCAGATTCCAGGTGGGAACTGCATTGAGATAGGAGCTCTATATTATTGTTTTTGGTGATAAAAGTCCCCAGACTGAAGCCTTTGGGAGACCCAGGGTCCTCCTCTCCTTCTAGTCCCACAAGCATCTTAGTCAAACGGTCCTGAGGGTTCTGAGGCAGCTTGGGCCTCTCCTCTTTGACTGGGGAAAAGAAAAGAATGAAAGCTCCGTAAATCAGGGTCCAGGGGCCACTTCTTCCTTGTCCTGGAAGGCCAAAGTCAGCCTGGTATCTACTCCACTCCCAGCCCAGACCCAAAGCTCAGGGGCACACCTGAGGAAGGTGGCTGCCAGAGAGAGCTTGAGACCAGTGGGTATCCACAAACAGGAGGAGGTACCCTTCGTTGCAGGATATAGCAAATCAAAGTATCCCTGGAGCTCCCTCTCCCGTGCAGTAAAAAAGATTGAACCTGAGGCACCCTTGAAGGAGAGAATGGTTCCTGGAGCTGAGAGGAAATATAAAGCATAAATGAAGGCCAGGCCCTCCTCCCACCACTCCCACCCTCACCCCACTGAGACCCCCTGCTTACCATGTGTAATCCCAACCTTTCATCTCCATCCAAATTTCTGTACTAAAATGTCTAGGCTAAAAGTCAGAAACCTCTATGAAGCTTCCAGTAGACTCTTGAGGAATCCAAGAAAATTTGAGCACAGTGTGGCTTAGCAGGATCTTCTCTGATGCTGCACCAGACCACAAGTAGCCCCAGGATGCTAGTGAAGCCTAGAAAACTGCTTTTTTCTGCCTAATGATACACTGGGGCCCCAGTATCCAAATGCTGTTGATTGAAGGTCAGAAATCCCCTCTTTGCTTGTTATGTCTTCCATTTCTTGAGGACATAAAGCCCAGAAAGTCTGAACAACAACAGTCCCTTCATCCCCAGGATGGCAATCACAAATCGGAAATCAGACATCTCTGGGCCTAGAGGAACCATCAGATGGGAGCTGGGGGAGGTGTGCAAACAATTGGTAGCAGATCACTGTGGGGCCTCACCTTTCCCCCCTAGCGCTATGTGTTCCCAGACAAGTCACTGTATTCCCAGCTGCTGTCTGTGAAACTGAACCTTGCCCTGGGAGTTTCCCTAAGGTTCTTCCAGGTCTAGAAACTATAGTAAGTCACTGCCTTCTCCCTATCACTTCTCTGCTTGAGGGACCCTATTGGGTCCTATTTTTGAAAGACATGCAAGCAATGCAGTTCCTAAGTCTCTCCAAACCCAGAAACTGAGCTAAGGGCCCAATTCTGATATTTCCTGCCTGTTTTACCTTGGAAAAGAATCCTTACATCCCGTGGTCTCAGTTTCCTCATTGACAAAACTAGATGGTCAAATTCTTTCTAAAAGCCTTTCAAGTCTAAATTTCATGTGAGCAGATAGACATAAAATGTATAAATCGGGCTTTTGTGGGGAGATGCTTTGCCCAGAGGCTAGGTGGCTTGGTAGGAAAAGCACTAGGCCTGTCAGGAAGACGCGAGTTCAAATCTAACCTCAGCCACTAGTTGTGTGACCCTGAGCAAATCGCTTAACCTCTGCCTCAGTTTCTTCAACTGTTAAATGGGAATAATAACAGCACCTACTTCCCAGGGTTGTTGTGAGAATCAAATGAGATAATATTTGTAGAGCACTAAGCCCAGTGCCTGGTACATAGCAGGTGCTTAATAAATGCTTATTCCTGGATCCACATGTACAAAAATATTTATAGCAGCTCTTTTTGTGGTGGCAAAAGATTGGAAATTGAGGAGATGCCCATCGATTGGGAAAAGGCTGAACAAATTATGGTATATGAATGTAATGGAATACTATTGTGCTATAAGAGATGATAAACAGGTAGATTTCAAAAAAACCTGGAAAGACTTAAATGAACTGATGCTGAGTGAGGTGAGCAGAACCAGGAGAATGCTGTACACAGCAACAGCCACATTGTACAATGATCCGCTGTGCTAGCTTTAGCTCTTCTCAGCAATGCAAGGATCTAAGATAATCCCAAAAGGCTCATGGTGGAAAATGCTGTCCACATCCAGAAAGGAGCTATGGAGTCTGAATGCAGATCAAAGCATATCATTTTCTCTCTCTTTTTTGTCGTGGTTTTCCCCTTTTGTTCTGATTCTTCTTTCACAACATGACTAATGTGGAAATATGTTTAATATAATTATACATGTAGAATCTCTATCATACTGAATGCTGTCTTGGGGAGGGGGGAAGGAAGGGAAGGAGAAAAATTTAGAACTTAAAATCTTATAAAGATCAATGTTGAAAACTAAAAATAAGTTTAATTTAATTTTTTTTAAATTTTTTTTTCTTTCTCCCTTCCCCCAGATGCTGAACTCAATGGTTCCCCTAATCCTGGGAGTTGAAGACATGTGTGGGGTGGGAAGGCAGAATGGGGTAGTGGAAAGAGTGCAGGAAGTAGATTCTGAAATAGACTCACCTCAATTTTCCAAGGACTTCTATGAAGCATCAGCTTTTGTGCTCAATATCATGTTGGCTTTGATGGGAGACTAAGATTCACGTACAACTTGGCAGGTGAAGACAGTCTGCCTCTTTCACAGACGCATTGACAGTTAAGTGAGCTCTCCACAGTATAAATGTCATCAGCTTTCCTTCTCAAGGTATGACTGGGCTACGCCTAGCAGGTTACAGTTCTCCAGTTAGGAAACCTCCACACTGCTGGGGTAACACCTCTTCACACAGCAAATGCTGTCCATTTGGTTGGGGGAGATGGAGTGTTGGGACACACTCACTCTAGTGCAAACTAACCCAGCACAATGAGAAGCTTTGGCTTGCTCAACATTCATTCTTATCTTCTGAAAGTGATGGGATCGGGGAGGGGTTTTCTGTGGGCCACCTTGAGTGAACGTGTAGATTAATTTTCCCTTCTCTTATTTTTGAGCGGGGTCAAGTTCAAGGAAAGAATTTTTGAATAGTCAGGAAGGCCCAGAGTTATGACCTACACTCTCAAGTGAATGAAGCAACATGGAGAAGTACAAAGTGTTATAGAGCCAGAAGAATTAAAGCCCTGTTATGAGACTTGTGATGTGTGTAGCCCTAGGCAATGCACAGCCTCCCTGAGCTTCAGATTCCTCCTCCATGAAATGAGAACATTAGACTAGGTCATCTCCAATATTCCTTCCACTGCTTTCTCACAGTCATACAATTTGAGAGCTGGAAGTATCCTTAGAGATTGGAGAATCCAACTGCTCTTTTTGCAGCAGAGAAAACTGAACTCCTAGGATGCTTGGGAAACAGTGCCCTCCACATCTTTGTTTGGTGAAATCCTGCTTTTCCTAGACACAGACCAGAAACATCTTATTTGCTTGCTTGTTGTTTGTTCATTCTGCCTTATTAAAGGTTAGGAGATATGGGGGAGGTGGATAAGACTTTTGTCCTCTTATATGTTTATTTGATTGCTTCTGTTGACAGTTATTCAGTTTATGAAAAAAAATTGCAAATATGATGAGAAATGGCCATTGAGCCCAGTTCTTGTGAGAGTGCACAGAGTGCTACTGAAGTAATTTCCCATACGGCTAGCAGAGTGGAAACAGTTACATAATATCTTTGGATACTGTCAGTCTCCTCCAGGGCATCCCATTACATATCATCACAACTCTCCCAGAAGCAGGGTTTCCAACTTCTTCCATGGTGGAGGAATTGTATCAATGTCACTCTACACAGGCTCATAAGGACTGGACTCAGTGGCCAGTCAGTCCCCTGTTGCACAAAACAGAAATCCGTTTCTTCTTCCAAGGAGTCTAAACTCAGATGTTTCCTCCCCCAGGAAGTTTTCCCGGATTTCCCAAATGAGAGCTAATTTGTCCTTCCCCAGACTTCTCATTCCAGTTTCCTCTCTTCATTTGTGTTTCTTCTAATTTACAGTAGGATTAGGGTAGCTAGGTAGTACAATGGAATAGAGCACTGGGCCTGGAATCAGGAGGACTTGAATTCAAACAGCCTCAGACACTCACTAGCTGTGTGACCCTGGACAAGTCATGAAACCTTGTCTGCTTCAGTTTCCTCACTTGTAAAATGAGCTGGAGAAGGAAATGGTAGAGCACCCCAGTATCTTTGCCAAAAAACCCCAAATGGGGTCAAGAAGAGTCCAACACGAGTAAACAACAGCAACAACAAATAGTAGAATTAATGTCCGTGTGTTTTACCCATCTATCAGACAGTGAAGTTCCTGAGACCAGGAAATAAGGAACTTTTCATCTTATCCCCAATAATGAGTTTGCACATTTGGGGGGGGGGCAGTCAGTCTGTGATGTCATGAGTATAGAGAACTCCTAGGTTGGTGTTCACTGATACAGAGCAGCAACTTTTGTGTGCTCTTAAGTCCTAGAGAGTTGCCTGCAGCTAAGTAACTTGTTTAGGGTGGAATATGTGTTAAAAAAAAAAAAACAAAACAAAACAGGACTTAGGGGTGGCTAGGCGGTGCAGTGAATAGAGCACTGGCCCTGGAGTCAGGAGGACCTGAGTTCAAATCTGACCTCAGACACTTCACACACACACACACACACACACACACACACACACACACACACACACACATGCCATGTGACCTTGGGCAAGTCACTTAACCCCAATTGCCCTCTAAAAAGCAAAACAAAACCAAAAAAACAAAAAATAAATAAAAAACAGGAGTTGAACCCAAGTCTTTCTCTTTCTGAGGCTGGCATTTTACTTCTCCTCTATGTACAAGTGCTTAATAAACATCTGTGGGATTGACAAGTAGGAAGAAGACAAGGTTGTCATTCTAGGTTTCTCACTCATTAACTGTATGACCTTGGACAAGTCCCTTTCTCTCTCTGGGTCTCAGTTTCTTCCTCTGCAAAATTAGGAGTTTGTACTAAGAGGTCTCTAAGTTCCTTATCTACCCTGACATCCTGTGTTTTATAATTCTGTGAACTGAACAGTGTAAATGTTCATTAATCTATGGTACGGAGCATTATTCTGGGTCAGACTAAAGCCCCTAGAGCCCAGATTAGCCGTAGGCATTGGCCATGTAGTTGGCCACCAACACAATATAATTGGAGAACTGCTAAGGCCCCCTCAGCTTAAGTATCTCCCCTGATGGGAGCCTGAAATCCTACCATTAGATTTACTAATAAATTAGACAGAAAAGGCCAACATTTCCTTTCAGCAGGTAACTGAGTATAAATGGTTCTCTCATATTAGTACATCTGCATATTTAGCTTACCTTGGCATGAGAAAGCGGACTGGGAGATTTTGATGAGTTATGAGGAGTAGAAAGCTGGCCCAAAGAAGGTCTCACCTTGGAGGGTGTAGGAAAGGTCAATTATGCTGTGAAGGACTGTTTTGTCCTGCCATATTTCACCTAAAAGATGATATAGGAATGATTTTCACTGACCACTGGCGATATCATCACAATGCTGGCCATATTAGAGGATCTAGGGGAGATGTTGGGGAGAAAGTTGGTCACCATGGTAGGGATCACACACTTGTCTTTATACCAATTCAGGTTGATATCTCCAGGATAGAATCGAGAAGACACACAGGTGTAAGTTAACATTTGCCCATGTCTGTATGGCTGAGAAGGGATAGTCACCAAGGTCTCTGAGGGTGAGACAGCCAAAAGACAGCTCTGGGGCGTAGCACCAATGCAATATTTACAGCACCCACAATCACAATAAAGACCATAATTATAAATATTACATGGTGTTCAATAACAAAATATACCAAACTCTCCATATAGAGTACAGAACTGAAGCATTTATTTAAACACCAAAGAACTGAATCCCAAATCCATTAAGTTGATTCCATCATAGTATCAAAGACATTCAGAAGCCATAATAATGCTGAGAGCCACAGCATCCTTCAGCCTTCCCACAAACCAATACAAGATTAATATTTACTCACAAACCTCTCTATCTCATTGCCTGAGCATTCTCTCTCCTCCACTGTCTCACTAGCTCTGACTACCTGTGAACTCTACTTCCCTTCAGCAAACTCCTCCCACCACAGGCTCCTGTGACTATACTTAGTCTATTAGGGGGCATAGGTTATCTTCACAGCAGGGAAGCTTCCTGTTGGCTCTGCTGCACCCTTCAGCAAATTTCCTCCATCACAGGCTCCATGTAATAAAATTCAGCCTATTAAGGGGCAGAGTTTACTTTCAAAGTTGGGGGGAGGGTCTTCAAACTCCCCCGTAGGTCTATTAAGGGGCAGGGAAGATCTTCAAATTTCCTTCCCATTACATGGGGTCAGCCCCCTTCCTAGCCCCACAGCCTGGGATAGTTGAGCTATGGGGACAGAAGTAGTGGAAATGGAATTACTAGACCAATGAGGCAGGACTTGACTTCAAGCCCTGGCTCTGATGCTTATTAGCAGTATGACCCTGGGCAAAATCACTTAACTTTTGAACCCCACTTTCCTCATCTTTAAAATGGGGATATGATTCTTGAAATACCTACCCCATAGGGGTGTCTTGAGGACAGTGTTGTGTGTAGAATGTGGCTACAAAGAAAATTCTCCCTCAGACAGCCTTAAAGAGCTGTTGTGACTTATTATGATGATTATTGGCAACACCTTCGCTATTCCCTCAGTCATTCCTGCTTCAGAAGTGAAATGACAATGTTCTTAATGGCATAAAATCCTATTTTCCAGAGCCCGTAGGGATTTATTTTGTGATGAGTCAAGTCCTCTAAGTTACAGACTGTAGAACCTCCAGATGACACAGTTCCAAACATCCTCGTTACAAGCACTTGGCCATTTACCATTATTTACATTCACATCCAGAAGTGGGGTCCATTACTTTCTCCCAGAGCATTCTCTTTTCCTATGCAGAGACTACTGAGGGCTCAGGGCTAAGCCTATTAGATATTTATATCTGCCAGTGTTTGTCCATCACAGCTACCAAAAGGTTAATAGAGCACTGAACCTGGAGGCCCACAACCCTTCTCTCCAGGGTTCATAGACAGAAATTGCTTGACTTTGTTTGGCCATAGAATTCCCGCCATCCCAATAGCCATCCCTCCCATGCCTCGCCCCCCCATCCCTGCCCCAAAGTAGGCATCCAACACAGAGTCAATTCCAAGGAGTTTCACTCAAGCATCCTCCTCTCTACACTGATTCCCTAGGGTCCTACCCCAATTCTGCATGCACTCATACTGGCTCATTTTCCATTTTCTGTCACTACTTTTAGACTTTACTCATTCAAAAGTCACTTTCCTCTCTATCCCAAACACAGGCAGGGTCCAGATTATGCCATCACACCATTCATGGTCAATCACCAGCATCAAAGGAATGGATTCTCTTTTAAAATATGCCTGGAGGATAAGTCATGAGCTGCTCAGCACTGAATTTTCTCTGCACCTCTATCTGCCTTTTCCCAGTATACACAGCCTTGACATTGAAAGGATGTCACTGTCAAACCTAAACTAAGGTGTGCAAATGTTATGTTCCCATGAAGTAAAATCTTAGCCACCCTTCAGGTTCAAATGTTTCAGTTCAGATGTTATCTTCTCCAGGAAGCCTTCCCTGATCACTCCAGAGGAAGTGCTTTCTAAACTCTTCTGAACAACTATAGTACTTTAAAATAATAACTTATTTGGCATTAATATGGTGAGCATACAGGAGTGGGACCCACCAGATTGCTAAAGAATGGGCAATCTGAGGAGAAGGGAGGGAAATGGAGAGAAAGTATGAGCTACAATCAAAGCTTGGAAAGACTTTTAAAAAATGGATGGTTCATCTAAGGTACCCTTAATATCCAATGTTATGAGCATAGTTTAATAGAGAATCAAAGAATATGTGTCAAAATCTTGTGAACTCAATGCCAAGTTGTACAAAAGAAGTGATTGCATAAAAGAAAGATGTTACATATTAAATATTTTTCAAAGATGTAAAAATGTGTAAGACATTGTCCAGCAATAAATTTAATTATTAAAAACACGTTTATATGCTGTAATAAGGTTTATGAACTATATTCTTCATTGCAAGCCATGAGGAAGGTAGTACAAAGGATGATAATATTTGCATTACCTGCTTCATCTGGTCATTTTTCACTAACAATGGACTTTGTACTTCCCTTCATTTTGTACTTCCTATATTCTGCTTTATAATAGAGCTATTATTTCTTAGGATCATGTATTACAGATAATGGTCTTATAAATTCCTCTAGTCACATGCCCTTATTTTACAGATGAGGAAACTGAGGTAGAGACAGGTTACATGACTTGCTCAGGGTCACATAGATAGGACATAGCAGAGCTGGGATTTGAACCTGGATCCTACATCTCTAAATCTGCTGTCCTTTCTATATGCCATGCTACCTGTATGCTTAGGAAAGCATTGAGTCTTAGTCAACTCAGTCTTCCCTGCAGTCCCAAAAGAAGTGCCCAAAAATGGTAGGTTCTGGATAAATAAGAATTAAAAATTTAATTCAATGAGCAGGCACACTATGAGGAGGGATAAGACAGCCACTGTTCCAGGTGAGGCCCCCATTGCCTTCTACCTGCACCATTACCATAGGCTTTTATTTGTTTTCCCTCTCTCATGCTTCTCTAGTCCATCCTCTGCATAACTGCCAAAATGATATTCCTAAAGCACAGGTCTGATCAGGTTGTGCCTCTGTTCAATAAACTCTGGTAGCTCCTTATTTGCTAAAATCAAATGTAAACTCTTCTATTTGACATTGAAATCTCATCACCACTTAACCACGTTTCTTCTTTTTCAGTATTCTTATACATTATTCCCCTCTTCTCCCCCTGGGATCCAGTCATACTAGGTTACTTGATGTTCTACATATACAGCACCACATCTCCCATCTCCATGCCTTTGCTCTGGCTGTCCCCCATGCCTGGAATGCACTCCTTTCAGACTTTAATTTTCTAGAATTCCTGATTGCCTTCAAGCCTCACCTTAGGCATCACCTTCTGCAGAAGGTCTTTCCTGATCCCCCAGCTACTAGAGCCCTCCTTCTTTTGTATATATATTTTGTGCATATTTATATCTGTACATGCTGTATCCTCACCTAGAATGTAAGTTCTGTAGGGTAAAAACTGTTTCACTTCTGTCTTTCTATCCCTGGTATTTTAACACTGTGCCTGCTTATTGATAGGTGGATGTAAGCCTGCTGTAGGAGTATTAGAACAGGAAGAGATCACTTTGGATTGGGGCTTGGAAGGCTTTCAAAAAGGAGGTAGGATTGAGTTGAGCCTCAAGCCCTCCTCTCCACAAGTGATGCATCTGTCTTGAATCTAATCACTTATGGGAAGAAACATAGCATTTAGGGCTGAAAGACATAGTAGAGGTTATTTAGTCCAATCCTATCAGTTTATAAAGAAGAAAATTGAGGCCCAAATAGGGCAAGACACAGACAGCACATAGCATCACTGGTATTTAAAATGGCCCTGTATATCCAAGTCCATGAGCATTTATGTTAAGAGATCTCCAAGGTAGACTCACCCAGAGGGATGATTCGGGTGGTGCTGGAGTGTAAGATGCTCACAAAGGTATCAGCACTCAGTGAGGGCTGCCTGCCATGTCCTACTCTCATTCTGATTCTTGACCACTGTCTGCTGGGTGCACTTCAGGGAATAGGTCTCATGTGCACTTTTCTGTGCCCTGGAGCATTTGGTCTTTAGCTCTTGGGCACCCTCCAGTCAGGAGGGATATTGGAATAGAAGTGTTTCACACGGCAGGTAAGATTGATAACTGGGTTCTCATGGACCTCTGCTACATCTGTGGTCAGCTCCAGGCAGGGAGGAATTTGTAGTGAATAGAGAGAGGAGCCTAATGAAGCTAGCAGGAGCAAGTAGGATGGCCTAAGCTAGAAGGATCATGAGTTCAAGGAGTGACTAGAACCCTTCTGTCTCTCCTTGTCTAGTTTATAGAATCATGGAATCACTGATACTAAGTGATCCAGTGAATGGGAAGGGATCAAAAAGTTCATCTAGTACTACCCCAAACCCTCCCCAAATCATAAATTCTCTTTATAATGTCTCTAACACATAGTCATTTAGTCTCAGTTTGAATACTTTCTGGAACAGTGAACTCATGATGTCAAAGAAATTCATCCCATTGCTAGCCCAGATCATTAGGAAATTTCCCCCATATTGAGCTAAAAAGCATATCTCTATAATTTGCACTGACTGATCCTGACCTTCAAATACATAAAGATATTTATGACCCCCCAAATCTTCTCTAGGTGAAATATCTACAGTAACCAGAGCACTTGATACAGTGGAAAGCACTAGACCCAGATCCAAGAGACCTAACCTTGCTCTGACATTTGTAAGCTAAGTAAATATGGGCTAGTTACTTCATTGCTTGGGAACTCTGTTTCTTCATCTTTAAAATGGGAATAAAATTTTTTGAGACTTCTGGGAGCCAAGATGGTGGAGTAAGCAGTAAATCACAGTAACTCTCTCATAACTACCTCTACACAATCATAAAAAAATGCCCCCAAACAAATCCTGGAACAGCGGAACCAGAAAAAAACATGGTGTGAAACAATCTTTGAGCCCAAGAAACTTAGAAGATCAGCAAGAAAGATCTGTCTCACTTGGGTAAAAGAAAAGCATAGTTCAGGCTAGGAGGCAAGCCAGTGCAAGTCCCACCTCAGCAAATCAGCTGGAGATCCTGAGTCCTGGTGCAGAGGGGCAGGCAAACACCACCATCACAACCCCCCACATGCCTCAGCATAGCTGAGGCACTCCAGCTATGAGAACCACTTTAGCATAGCCCTGGGCAAATGGATATCCTCTAGCAGACAGACCTCCACATGCCCAGGGTAAACAGGCAGCCTAAAGAGGCCAGACTGCCACAATATTTCAATGTAGCCCCAGGGAAAATGCAGGAACACCCCACCAGCCTCAGCACATGTCAGATACTGGCCTAGGACCCTGGTTCAGCACCAAGTAAGCTACGAGACCTCTACTGCCTCCAGCAGCACCAGTCATCTCCCACCCACCCCACCCCTCAGCAGAGTATCAGACACAAGGGTCCCCCATGGGCCTCAGGACAGTAGCAGAGTAGCACCAGGTAAACAGTCAGGGCCTGCAGCCCCTGACACAAGAAGCCTGAAACAGTGCCTCATCTGCCCTGGGAGCAGAGCTCACATTTAAAAGAAAGGGAAAAAAGTCAAAAAAGATGCATGAAAAATAACAAAAAAGAATCTGACTAGAGAAAGTTATTATGATGACAGGGAATGTCAAGACATAAACCCAGAAGAAGACAACAATGTCAAAATACCTATGGGAAAAGGCCCAAACAAAAATGGGAAGTGATCGCAAGCCCAGAAAGAACTCATGGAAGAGCTCAAAAAAGAGCTTAAAAATCATATTAGAGGTAGAAGAAAAAGTGGGAAAAGAAATGAGAGTGATGCAAGATAATTATGAAAAAAAAAAAAAGAGGCCACAGTCTGGAAAAAGAAAACATCTGCTTAAAAAGTAGAATTGGCTAAATGGAAAAGGAAATACAAAAACCCACTGAAGAAAACGCCTCAAAAAGTATAATTGGCTAATTGGAAAAGGAAGCACAGAAGCTAACTGAGGAAAACTACTTGAAAGTTAGAATTGGACAAGTGGAAACAAATGACTGTATGAGAAATTAAGAATGAATCAAACAAATTCAAAAGAATGAAAAAATAGAAGAAAATGTAAAATATCTCATTGGAAAAAATGTAAAATAGATCAACAAAACTGTAAAATAGATCCAGGAGAGACAATGTCAGAATCATCAAACTATAATCAAATCATCAAACCATAATCAAAAGGAAAACCTGAATAGCATCTTTCAAGAAAGGGAAATTTGTCCAAATATCCTGGAACTAAAGAGCAAAATAAGCATCAAAAGAATCTACCAGGTAATATAGATGGAGGAAAGGAAGCAGTAACCTTGCTGAGCTCCTCGGTCACTAAGTCTCAAAGGGTGAATCTGAGCGGATTCTGGAGTGACAGAGCCCACTGGAAGATGGAGCGTGGCAGAGTCCAGTCCAAGAGGTTGCCCAGTGTGTCTGGACAGGACGAGCACAGAGTGTGTGGGGTCTGCACAGCTCAGACCTAAGAGCAGACAAGCAGACTACACCAGAGAGAGAAAAAGCCCCAGCCTGCAGACTTACCAAGGACAAATCGCAGTCATCTCTCCTTCATCTCACGAAAGGATGGGAGAGGTCATTGGAGCCAGGTAGGAGAATTGGGCCCCCAGGGGAGAGAGTGGCTTCTCCGGCTGCATTCGGCCCCCAGCCTGGAAGGTTGGAGACTGCCTGCCTGTATAATACAGGGGCTGAAATGGCAAAGTAAATTCTAGCTGCTCCGATCCTCCCATCCCTCCTTCATGAAGCAGAAAATCCAAAGATAAGTCTCCCACCCAGATTGAAATCCCAAGTTAATGGAAATAGACCCAGGCTTGAGAGTCTCCAAGAAGGGGTGCAACTGAGACAGCCAGGAGTCTGAAGGGAAGAGAGGGAGGGGTCCCAACAAGCCCCACCTCACCTCACCAACAAAAGCCTACTTATAGCCCAGGGGTATAGAGGCAAAAATTTGAAGTGGTCAGACACACCCCCACCTACACATCTACATTCCTCACTGACTTCCCTGACTTAGCCATAAACTAGCCACCCAGAGGTATTCAAAGTCAAGGATCAGGCCCTAAACTCATAGCCTGAGAAACTAAGAAACAGGAAGTCACAACGGGAAAGAAGGAAGCTGAGAAGGAGAAGGGGAAGGCAAGAAAGTCTATTTGAGCCTACTATGCAGGGCATGAACAACCAAATACACAGGACAATATAGACTCTCTACCCACACCTGAGACCACAGAAGGAAACATGATCTGGTCTCAAGCCCAAATAGCATTCCTGGAGGAGCTTAAGAAAAATTTTAAAGACCAAATCAGGGAGGCAGTGACCAACTTGGAAAAATGTCTCAGTGAAGTAATTGGAGAAAACACCTCCCTAAAAAAGCAACTTCAAAAACTAACTGAAGACAATAATTCGCTAAAAATTAGAAACAATCAAACTGAAACTCAGAACTCTATGATGCAGCAAGAGTCAATCAAACAAAACAAGACGATCGAAAAATTGGAAGAAAATGTAAAACATCTCACTGGAAAAATAACTGACCTAGAGAACAGATCCAGGAGAGACAACCTAAGAATTACTGGTCTACCAGAAAGCCATGATGAAAAAAGCAGCCTAGACAACATCCTCCAAGAGATTGTCAAAGAAAACTGTCCTGAGGTCCTGGAATCAGAAGATAAAATAGCTATTGATAGAATTCACCAGACTCCTCCTGAGAGAGATCCCAAACTGAAAACTCCAAGAAATATAGTAGCCAAATTCCAGAAATACAAGATTAAAGAAAAATTCTACAAGCAGCCAGAAAGAAACAATTCAAATATCAAGGAACTACAGTTAGGATCACACAGGACCTAGCAGCTTCTACATTAAAAGAGCAGAGGGACTGGAATTTGATATTTCATAGGGCAAGAGAGCTAGGACTACAACCAAGGATTAACTACCCGGCAAAACTGAGCATAATCTTTCAGGCAAGGAGGTGGTCGTTTAATGAAATAAGGGATTTCCAGATTTTCCTGATGAAAAAACCAGAGCTCAATGGAAAATTTGATCTCCAATTACAAGACTCAAGAAAGACATAAAAAGGTAAACAAGAGAAACACAGACTCACACATGCATAAGTGCACACACCCACACCCACAAACACACGCTCATTACTTGGGATGCAACAAGAGCAAAATGTTCACATCCCTATATGTGGAGCTGATAACTGTCAATATTCGAAATTTTTATGATTATCATGACCTTCAAAAGGGTTATACTTAGATAGAGGGTGTGGGTATGAATGCACTAACCTGAAGTCTAAAAAAAAAAACTATTAAGGGGATCAAAGGGACTGTAATGGGAAAAAGGAAAGGATGAGATAGGAAAAGGTAAAATATGCCATCTGAAGAGGCATTAAAACACACTATAGAAGAGGGCAAAGAAAGAGGGAGAGGAACATCATTTAAACACTATTCTCACTGGTTCTGGTTCAAAGAGGGATCAACTTAATCAGTGAAGTTTAAGATTCTAATGTGAATAGACACATAAATTCATTAAACAGAGGAAAAGGAGGGAGGGAGAGGAGCACTGTTTGAAATTTACTCTCATTGGTTTGGAATCAAACAGGGAGTAATTTACTCTGATAAGTATAAAAATTTATTGTGTCCTATAGATAGTGGGAGGGTAAGGGGGGGTGAAAAGGAGGAGACTAAAGGGAGGGATTATAAGGGAGGGAAATAGTAGTAAGGGGAGAGGGTAGGTTAAGAAGAGGGGTCACTGGGTGGGAACACTGAGGGAGGGGGCAGTCAAAAGGGAAAACTTCAAGGAGGGGAAGGGAGAAGGAAGAAACAAAAACATAAACAGGGGAGAGAATAGGATGGAGGGAAAGAGACAGATAGTCATCATTACTGTGAATGTGAATGGGATGAACTCTCCCATAAAAGAGAGGCAGGTAGCAGAATGGATTAAAAACCATAATCCTACAATATGCTGTCTACAAGAAACACATTTGAAACAAAGGGATA
Organism: Gymnobelideus leadbeateri; assembly: GCA_011680675.1. Lineage (NCBI taxonomy): Eukaryota > Metazoa > Chordata > Mammalia > Diprotodontia > Petauridae > Gymnobelideus > Gymnobelideus leadbeateri. Next base: position 80,230 of record WOXC01000107.1, read on the forward strand.
CCCACAGGGTAAAGGTAAAAGGTTGGAGTAAAATTTATTATGCCTCAGCTAAAGTAAAAAAGCAGGGGTAGCAATACTTATCTCAGATAAAGCAAAAGCAAAAATAGATCTAATTAAAAGAGATAAGGAAGGAAACTATATCCTACTAAAAGGCACCATTGAGAATGAAGCAATATCACTACTTAATATATATGCACCAAGCGGTATAGCATCCAAATTCCTAGAGGAGAAGTTAAAGGAATTAGAGGAAGAAATAGATAGCAAAACTATACTAGTGGGGGACCTTAATCTCCCCCTCTCTGAACTCGATAAATCTAACCTCAAAATAAACAAGAAAGAAGTTAAGGAGGTGAATAGAATCTTAGAGAGACTAGATATGATGAATCTCTGGAGAAAACTGAATGGGGATAAAAAGGAATTTACTTTCTTTTCAGCAGTGCATGGTACATACTCAAAAATAGACCATGTACTAGGGCATAAAAACCTCACAATCCAGTGCAGAAAGGCATAAATATTAAATGCATCATTCTCAGATCATGATGCAATAAAAATTATATGCAATAAAGGGCCATGGAAAGATAGACTAAAAACTAATTGGAAATTAAACAATTTAATCCTAAAAAATCGGTGGATCAAACAAGAAATTGTAGAAACAATCAATAATTTCATTCAGGAGAATGATAATAATGAGACAACATACCAAAATTTGTGGGATGCACTAAAGGCAGTTCTCAGGGGAAGTTTTATATCCCTGAGTGCATACTTAATTAAAGCAGAGAGAAGGGAGGTCAATGAATTAGACATGCAATTGAGAAAGCTAGAAAAAAAAATTTGAAAATCCCCAATTTAGTATTAAATTAGAAATATTGAAAACCAAAGGTGAGATTAATAAAATTGAAATTAAGAAAATTATTGAATTAATAAATAAAACTAAGAGCTGGTTTTTATGAAAAAATCAACAAAATTGATAGACCCTTAGTCAATATGATAAAAAAAAAGAAGAAAACCAAATTGAGTATCAAAAATAAAAAGGGTGAATCTACCTCCAATGAAGAGGAAATCAAAAAAATAATGAGGAATTATTTTTCCCAATTGTATGCACATAAATGTGACAATCTTAGTGAAATGGATGAATATTTACAAAATCACAAGTTGCCCAGATTAACTGAAGAGGAAGTGAATTACCTAAATAACCCCATCTCAGAAAAAGAAATCAAATAAGCCATCAATGAACTCCCTAGGGAAAAATCTCCAGGGCCAGATGGGTTTACTAGTGAATTCTATCAAACATTTAAAGAACAATTGATTCCAATACTCTACAAACTATTTGGGAAAATTAGTGAAGAAGGAGTCCTACGAAACTCTTTCTATGACACAAATATGGTACTGATTCCTAAATCAGGAAGAGATAAAACAGAGAAAGAAAATTATAGACCAATTTCCCTCATGAATTTAGACGCAAAAATTCTAAATAAAATATTAGCCAAAAGACTCCAACAATTTATCACAAAAATAATACACTCTGATCAGGTAAGATTCATTCCAGGAATGCAAGGATGGTTTAATATTAGGAAAACCATCAGTATAATTGAGCATATCAACAATAAAACTAGCAGAAACCACATGATCATCTCAATAGATGCAGAAAAGGCTTTTGACAAAGTACAACATCCATTCATATTAAAAACACTAGAAAGTATAGGAATAAATGGAGCCTTCCTTAAAATAGTTGATAGCATCTATTTAAAACCATCAGCAAGTATTATATGCAATGGGGATAAACTGGAAGCCTTTCCAATAAGATCAGGAGTGAAACAAGGGTGTCCCTTTCACCCCTCTTATTCAATCTGGTACTAGAAACACTACCAGTAGCAATTAGAGAAGAAAAAGAAATCAAAGGAATCAAATTAGGCAAAGAAGTGACCAAGCTATCACTCTTTGCAGATGATATGATGATATATTTAGAGAATCAAGTAAAAAACTACTTGAGACAATAAATAAATTTGGCAAAGTTGCAGGATATAAAATAAACCCACATAAATCCTCAGCATTCCTGTGCATCTCTAATGAAACTCAACAGCAAGAGATAGAAAGAGAAATCCCATTTAAAGTTACTGTAGACATTATAAAATATTTGGGAATCTACTTGCCAAAACAAACCCAGAATCTATATGATCACAACTACAAAACACTTCTCACACAAATAAAATCAGATCTAAATGGTTGGAAAAATATTAATTGCTCGTGGCTGGGTCGAGCTAATATAATAAAAATGACAATTTTACCCAAACTAAACTATATATTTAGTGCCATACCAATCAATTTACCAAAAAACTACTTTCTAGGGTTAGACAAAATAATAACAAAATTTATTTGGAAAAACAAACGGTCTAGAATATCAAGGGAATTAATGAAAAGAAACGCTAGGGAAGGTGGACTAGCTATGCCAGATCTTAATCTGTATCATACAGCAGCAGTCATCAAAACTGCTTGGTACTGGCAGAGATGTAGAGTAGTGGATCAATGGAATAGATTAGGTGCAGGAGACCCAGCAGTTAATGAATATAGTAATCTATTTTTCGATAAACCCAAAGACCCCAGTTTTTAGATAAGAATGCATTATTTGACAAAAACTGCTGGGAAAACTGGAATACAGTGTGGCAGAAACTGGGCATAGACCAATATCTAACACCATATACCAAAATCAAGTCTAAATGGGTGCATGATCTAGGTGTAAAGGATGATACTGTAAGCAATTTGGGAAAGCAAGGAATAGTTTACCTGACAAATTTGTGGAGAGGGGAAGACTTTAGGACCAAACAAGAATTAGAGAGCATTATAAAATGCAAAATGGATAATTTTGATCATTAAATTGAAAAGCTTCTGTACAAACAAAGCCAATGTAACCAAGATCAAGAGGGAGGTGGGAAATTGGGAAAGAATTTTTACAACTTGTGTCTCTGATAAAGGACTCATTTCTAAAATTTATAGAGAATTGAGCCAAATCTACATGAATACAAGTCATTCCCCAATTGATAAATGGCCAAAGGATATGAACAGGCAGTTTTCAGAGAAAGAAATTAAAGATATCTATAAACATATGAAGAAATGCTCTAAATCACTATTGATTAGAGAAATGCAAATCAAAACAACTCTAAGATACTACATCTCTCCAGTCAGATTGGCTAAGATGAAAAAACAAGAAAGTGACAAATGCTGGAGAGGATGTGGACAAATTGGAACACTAATACATTGCTGGTGAAGTTGTGAACTTATCCAACCATTCTGGAGAGCAATCTGAAATTATGCCCAAAGGATTATAAATAATTTCATACCCTTTGACCCAACAATACCACTTCTAGGATTATATCCCAAAGAGATCACAGAAGTGGGAGAAAGACCCATATGTACAAAAATATTTATAGCAGCCCTTTTTGTGGTTGCAAAGAATTGGAAACTAAAGGGGTACCCATCAATTGGGGAATGGCTAAACAAGTTGTGGTATATGAATGTAATGGAATATTATTGTGCTATAAGAAACGAGGAGGTGATGGATTTCATAATTACCTGGAGAGACTTATACAAACTGATGCTGTGTGAGAAGAGTAGAATCAGAAGAAATTTGTATACAATCACAGACATACCATATCTGTGATGACCAAGTATGACAGACTGGACTCTCTTCAGCAATGCAGTGATATAAGTCAATCCTGAAAGACTCAAGAAAGAGAGAAATGTGCCATCCAGAGATATAACTAGAAAGAACTGAGCCTGAATCCTGATGGAAGCAAACTAAATGATCTTTTTCTTTTCGTTGTTTGATTTTATTTCTTCTTTACCATCTTTCATTCCACCTAGTACAATACGCCTTTGTAATTGGAATAATGCCTAATATGAATGTATTTGCAGAACCTATACTGGACTATATGCTGTCGTGGGGGGAAGGGGGAGGGAAGTAAAGGAAATTTGAAAATCAAGGAACTACGGAATTGAATCTTGTTAACTGAAACTAAACTAATAAATTAATTAAAAAAAAAAGAATCTACCAATCACCTCAGGAAAAAGATCCCAAAATAAAAACTCCAACGAACATTATAGACAAATTTCAGAACTACCAGGTCAAAGATAAAATACTACAAGTGGCCAAAAAGAAGCAATTCAAATATTGGGCAGCCACAACCATAGGACTTGGCAGCTACAATATTGAAAGATTGTAGGTCAGAGAATATGATATTCTGGAAGACAAAAGAGCTAGGACCGTAACCAAAGATCACTTACCCAGCAAAATTAATCATAACAAATTTAGTCATTCAAAGGAGAAGGATTTCAAGTTTTCATAAAGAAAAGACCAGAACTGAACAAAAAAAAATTGATCTCTACTTGTAATTCTTAAAAATTGTATCACTAAAGTGAGCAGAATCAGGAGAACATTGTTCACAGAAACAGCCACAGAGTGCGATGACTGATTTTGATAGACTTAACCCTTCTCAGCAATGCAAAGACCTAAAACAATTCCAAAGGACTCATGATAGAAAATGCCAGCCACATTCAGAGAAAGAACTAGGGAGTCAGAATGCAGAGTGAAACAGACTGTTTTCTTTTTTGTTTTGTTTTTTCTTTCTCTTTGTCTCTCCCATTTGTTATAATTCTATGCAACATGACTAATGTGAAAATGTGTTTAATGGGAATGTATGGGTAGAGCCATATCATATTGCATGCAATCTTCAGGAGGGAAGGGGAGAAGGGGAGAAAATTTAAAATTTCTGGAAGTGAATGTTGAAAACTAAAAATAAATAAATATTTTTAAAAACAACGCATCACTAATAGTTTAGCTAGAAGGAATATATATAGAGGGTACAGGTATAAAGTGAATTTGAGGGAATATCATAAAATAATTAAGGGATTAAAAGAAGGAGTACACTGGGTGCAGAAGGAAGGGAGTCATAGAATGGAATAAAATATTTCACATGAAGGGGCACAAAAAACTATTAGAGTGGAGAGAAAGACAGTAGGGTGGGCGATGGGCATTACTTGAAACTTACTCTCATCAGTATTGGCTCAAAGAGGTAATTGTATAGTATAGATTTCTATACAGTTGAATATAGAAATCTAATTTACCCAAAAGGGAAGTAGTAGGGGAGGAGATTAGGTAAGGGGGGTGGGTAGGCAGATTGACAGAAGAGAAAGCAGACTGGCAGTAGTGACAGACAGAAGTAAAACACTGTTAAGGAGGGAAAGGGTGAAAGGAGAGAGGACAAACAGGAGGAAAAATAGGATGGGAGGAAACACACACTGAGTAATCATAACTTTGAATGTGAATGGGATGAACTCTCCTGTAAAACAGAAGTGAATAGCAGAGCAGATCAAAAACCAGAATCCTACAATATGTTGTTTACAAGAAACACGCTTGAAGCAGAGAGACACACAGAGTAAAGGTAAGAGGCTGGAGCAGAATCTATTATGCGTTAGCTGAAGTAAAAAAGCAGGCGTAGCAATCCTGATCTCAGAAAAAACAAAAGCAAAAACAGACTTTATTAAAAGTAATAAGGAAGGAACTACATTTTGCTAAAAGCTACCATAGACAATGAAGTGATACTAATACTAAACATATATGGACCAAGTGGTATGGCATCCAAATTCTTAAAGGAGAAGCTAAATGAGTCACAGGCTCATGACCAAACAAGAGATAGAAAGCATTACACAATGTAAAATAGATAATTTTGATTATATTTAATTAAAAAGCTTTTGCATAGGTACTAGCTGAGACATAGAGTAGTGGATCAGTGAAATAGATTAGGTACACAAGACACAGGAGTCAATGACTATAGTAATCTACTGTTTGATAAACTCAAAGACTGGGTTAAGAACTGGGATAAGAACTCACTATTTGACAAAAACTGCTAGGAAAACTGGAAAATAGTTTGGCAGAAAGTGGGCATAGACCAATATTTTATACTGTATACCAAAATAAAGTCTAAATAGGTTTACAATCTAGAAATAAAGGCTGATACTGTAAGCAATCTGGAAAGCAAGAAATAGTTTACCTGTCAGATTTATGGAGAAGGAAAGAATTTATGACCAAACAAGAGAGAGAGAGAGAATATTATGAAATGCAAAATGGATAATTTTGATTACATTAAATTGAAAATTTTTGTACAAACAAAGCCAATTAGGAGGGAAGCAGAAAATTAGGAAAGAGTTTTTATAAGCAGTGTCTCTGATAAAGGCTTCATTTCTAAAATATACGGAGAACTGAGTCAAATATATAAGAATACAAGTCATTCCCCAATTGATAAATGGTCAAAGAATATGAACAGATAGTTTTCAGGGGAAGAAATTAAAGATACCTATAAGCATATGAAAAAATGCCCTAAATCACTATTGATCAGAGAAATGCAAATAAAAACAACTCTGAGATGCCACATCTCACTGGTCAGATTGGCTAACATGACAAAACAGAAAAATGATCAATGCTGGAGAAGATGTGGGAAAATTGGAACACTAATGCATTATTGGTGGAGTTATGAACTGACCCAAAAATTCTGGAGAGCAATTTGGAACTATGCCCAAGGGACTATAAAAATGTGCATATCCTTTGACCCAGCAATACCTCTTCTAGGACTGTATCCCAAAGAGATCATGCAGGTAGGAAAAGGACCCATATGTACAAAAATATTTATAGCAGCTCTTTTCGTGGTGGCAAAGAATTGGAAATCAAGGGAATGTCCATCAATTAGAAAATGGCTAAACAAGCTGTGTTATATGAATGTAATAGAATACTATATTGCCATAAGAAATGAGGAGCAAATGGACTTCATAATAATCTGGAGAGAATTATATAAACTGATGTTGAGTGAGAGGAGCAAAACCAAGAGAACAATGTACAAAGTTACAGGTGCATTGTATTTGTGATGACTAACTTTGATAGACTGGGTTCATTTCAGCAATGCAAAGCTATAAGACAACTTCAGAGGACTCATGATGGAAAAGGTTATCCAGATCCAGAGAAAGATTTACGAAGTCTGTATGCATATTGAAGCAAACTACTTGTTCTCAATCTTTTTAACTTTGTTTTGTTCCTTACTTCTCATTGTTCATTCCATTGGTTATAATTCTTCTTTATGACTTGACTAATGGTTAATGTGAAGATATTTGTAGAATCTATATCATATTGCATGCCACTATGGGGGGGGGGGGTGAGAGGGAGGAGAGGGAGAGGGAGAAAATTTGGAACTCAGAAGTTTGTGGAATTGAATGTTTTAAACTAAAAGTAAATAACTTCATCACATTTTTTTAAAAAAGCTTTTGCACAAACAAAACCAATTCAACCAAGATTAGAAGGAAAATAGAAAGCTGAGAAACAATCTTTGTAGCTAGTATCTGATAAAGTCCTCATTTCTCAAATATATGGAGAACTGAGTCAAATTTATAAAAGATATGAACAGGATGAACAGGCGGTTTCCAAATGAAAAAATCAAAGCTATCTATAGGCATATGAAGAAGTACTTTAAATCACTTTTCATTAGAGAAATGCAAATTAAAACAACTCTGAGGTACCACCTCATGCTTATCAGATTGGTTAATACAGGGGTGGGAAGCCTGAGGTCTCAAAGCCACATGAGGTCCTCTAGGTCTTCAAGTGTGGCCTTTGACTGAATCCAAACTTCACAGAACAAATTCCCTTAATAAAAGGATTTGTACATAAAAGGCCACACCCAAGGACCTAAGAAGGCCACAGGTTCCTCATCCTTGGATATGACAAAAAGGAAAATATTGGAGAGGATGTAGGAAAAATGGGACATTAATGCACTGTTGGTAGAGTTGTGAACTGATCCAACCATTCTGGAGAGCAATTTGGACCTATGCCCAAAGGGCAAATAAACTGTGCATACCCTTTGATCTAACAATACCACTACTAGGTCTGCATCCCAAAAAGCCCGTAAAAAAGGGAAAAGGACCTATATGTGGAAAAATATTTATAGCAGTCCTTTTTGTGGTGGCAAAATATTGGAAACTGAGGTGATGCCCATCAAATGGGGAATGACTAAATAAGTTGTGGCATATGAATGTAATAGAATACTATTGTGCTGTAAGAAATGATGAGGCGGCCACTAGGTGGTGCAGTGAATAGAGCACAAGCCCTGGAGTCAGGAGGACCTGAGTTCAAATATGACCTCAGATACTTAACATTCACTACCTGTCTGACCTTAGGCAAGTCACTTAACCCCAATTGCCCTCCAAAAAGGGAAAGGAAGGAAGGAAGGAAGGAAAGAAGGAAAGAAAGAAAAGAGGCAGATTTCAGAAAAACCTGGGTAGTAGGATTCAGATTCTCTTCCCCATTCTAAAACCAAGACCCACTGATTACTCCAGAGCTGAAGGCAAATGCCACTGGGGATATTTGGCTGCACAGACAAAAGTCCTTTTAGACAAAAGACTTTCCTGCTCTTCTCCTCTCACTCATGTTTTTGATAGGATCAAAGGATTTAGAATTTAAAAATACCTTAAAGACCATATATCCAGCCTCAGCTCCTCATTTACAGAAGAAGAAAACAAGGCCCAGATAAGTCTAGTATAGTGACTTGTCCAAAGTTGGGTAGTAACAGAGCTGAGATTTGAACCTGGTTCTCCAACTCCAAATTCAATGCTTCTTTAATTTACCCCACACCTACCCCTCACCTAATTCTCTCGCTGACCTGTATCCCCCTGTCCCCAAAGCCTATGACTATGCTCAACCCTCAGCAAAATGGAGACAGAGTCAGTAAGCTGAATTAGATCAGAGGTATCAAACACTGAGCCACTGGTTCTATGTGACCCAATTGTAGTCCAAACCAGATTAAAATGTAATTGGGAAATATTTAACAAAATAAATAAAAATACAATAAAATATAGATAATGCTAATATGCAGTTTTCTAAGTCAATATATAACTGCAGGGATCCTTATTATGGTTTAATTGTTCCTGTTTCTATTGAGTCTGTCACCCATGAATTAGAGAATCATAGCATCTTGAAGGTGGAAGGGACTTCCATGGTCAATAGCTTCTCCTGAAGGAGCGTCATCCTGAGAGTCAGAAGAGCCAGGATCACTCACCGAGGGACTTTCCCTCTTTGGGCCCTCAGATTCTTCACCTGAATGATAAGAATCATGATCCCTGCCCTGCGGACCTTCCTGGGATGCTGTGGGTTTCAGGTAAGATATGAAATTGCTTTGCCCATTGTAAATCTCTGTAAGGACATACAGGAGCTGTTGCTGTAAATGATCAATCAATTGGTCAGGCAGACAGCCAAATAGAAGCAAAAGAATGCTGCCCCCAGGGGCATGAACTACTTAGCCTACACAGACAGTTATGAAAAGGGATCAGACAATTTAGAGCCCCAAGAGACCTTTGCTGTTGTTGTTGTTATTATTCAATCATTTTAGTCATGCCCGACTATTCATGACCCCGTTTCAGGTTTTCTTAGCAAAGATACTAGACTTGTTTGCCATTTCCTTCTCCAGCTTATTTGTCAAATGAGGAAACTAAGGCAAAGAGGGTTAAGTGACTTGTCCAGGGTCACATAGCTAGTAAGCATCTGAGGCCAGATTTGAATTCACAAAGATGAGCTTTCTTGACTCCAGGTCCAGTACTCAGTCCACTATATCACCTTGCCCCTGCAAGAGACATTAGAGATCATCCAGTCTCCCATTTTACAAATGAGGACATCAAGACATTAAGATCTCATAGTCAGAAGCAGAGCTATGATTTGAACTTAGGGTCTCTGATTTCAAATATAGTTTTCCTTCTGCTGTACCACATTACCACTTCATCCTGCAATTTCTGCCATATCATCTAATGGGCTACTACCTTCTTCAAAAACCCTCCATGGTTCCCTTATGCCCACAGGATCACTTCTAAACCCTTAATCATTATTCAGTACCTTCTGTGGTCTGATCCCAACCTACTTGATAATAAGAGCTGGCATTTATATAGTATTTTAAGTGTGGAAAATACTTTACCAATACTCTCATTTGAGCTTCCAAACAACCCTGTATGATGTGATATTATTTCCCCCATTTTACAGATGAGGAAGCTGAGGCAGAAAGTAAGTGATTTACCCAGGGCCACACTACTAATCAGTCAGTAAACATTTATTAAGCACTTACTATGTGCCACATATTATGATAAGTTCTAGAAATACTAAAAGAGAAGAAAAATAGCTCCTGCCCTCAAGGTGCTTACAATCTAGTGGGGGAGACAACACACAAACAAATATATACAGAACAAACTATATACAGGATAAATAATTGGTGTTTGTCCTTCATTCTCAAAGAGGACCATGACAGGAAGGTGATGCCATGATTTGTAAGTGAATTGGATTGAAGTGGGGGAGGCTGTGCAAAGTCATCAGCCTCACTCTCTCCTCCAGGGCCATCTGGGTCCTGGAAAGATATAGAACACTGGAGATGGTCCTGGAGGCAGTGGGAGACTTTGGCCTTTTTAAGCTAAGATCTTTAACAGGTCTCAGTTTGACTGAGGCAATGCCCATTCCATGATTAAGGCTAGGCAAGAAAGGAGACAAAAAATGGCCTCTTTTACCTAGTCAAAATAAAAAAATAAAAGATCTGGGAGGGGAAGACTCTCAGAGTTTCTGGTCAAAACAGAAACAATTGCTATTTGCACTCACTCTGAACCATCTGGGCCCAGACAAACCAAGTGAGGCTTAGGCTAGGACCTATTGTTGGCCAATCAATGAGAGCCACAGTGATTTGTATTTAAGAAAGAAATCTAGCCCATAAAACCCAAGATATCTTGTGAGGTTTCAGCAATAAATATGTATATTCCTTTGGGCAGAAGTAAGGATATGATACTCTCTGTGGACAGAAGGAGAGAAAAGATGAGGGAGGGAAGGAAGGAAGGAAGCAAGGAAGGAAAGAAGAAAGGAAGGAAGAGAGGGAGGGAGGAAAGAAGGAAGAAAGTTAAGAAGGAGGGAGCTGTGTTGCCCAAAAGGAACTGGCCAACAGATACTGTTCTTCATGTGTTGTTGTTTGGCCTTGAGACTCAAAAAAGACCATGACATCAGGAAGGTGATGCTATGACTTGCAAATGAGTTGGATTTAAGTGAGGAAACACTGTACAAAGTCACCAGTCGCAGTCTCTCTTTTAGGAGGATATAGATCAGGAAGACTGATGATGGTCCCAGATGCAGTGGGAGATCTTGGCCTTTTAAGTTAAGGTCTTTCGTAAGAGCAAGTGTCTTTGTTTCATGACTGTAGTCACCATATGCAGTGATCTTTGAGTCTGTCAATATATTTGGAGACACCCTGTTTCCCAGGGCTTAGGTCCAGCAAGGAGGCTGTGCCCTGAGTTTAGTCTAACAACAATCCTTTGTGCTCTAGGTGATCTCACCCTCTGGCAAAGTATATTGCTTTGACCAGGACCAGGTGTTCCCTGAGGGATTTATGTTTCATATTAATCAATCCCCTTTTAATTGGAACTCCCCCCTATTTCCCAGAGACCTGAGAGTCATCCATCACACCACTTGACATGCTCACAACTCTGTTTTTTGAAACAGCTAAGTGAACTGAACTAGTTATTGCACTCCTATTTCCACCATGCTAAATCTGGTCCTGTACCCCACTGTGAGACAATCAGCTTGGAGACTGTTGGACCCAGGAATACCTACGTTGTTCATGAATGAGCCTGCCTTGGGAACAACTCAAGACCTAAGAATGATTATGTTGTGGATCAGCCCATTTGTGTTTTTTTATGTATATAAAGCACTGCCTTTGCCCCCAGAATATTAAGTCTTTATCCTCAGGAGTACTTGCATTTTCAATAGTTTCCTCACTCTGAAATTAAACTTCTATTTGTGTCCTGACTCTTCACCCTCTGTCCTGCTTTGTGCAGCTCCAACACCTACAGGTCAGAGGCCGATTGACATTAATTGGTGTCAGAAATGGGATTGAACACAGAATTGGGCCAATTGGATTTTCCAGTATCAGTGGGATTGGACATTTATTTCTTTGGAGTCTGAACCCCCTTGTCTGGTGAGTCCTCTGACCTTTGTTCCTACTCCAATCTCCTGGGCTCACTCTTGATTGTGAGGAAAATTACACAGCCCCTCCCTTAATTTGGTTCTGGTAAGGATACACTATGCATACCTCCTTTCTCTGAACACCTCTGTAAATTTGCCACTGTGTAACTTTGTTTTTTGTTTTGTTTTGTTTTTCTGTATACCTCAGTGCCATGTGCCTCTCCTAATCAACTGTTCCTATCTACTCTGGTTCCAGGATATGCAGGGCAGGAGGCTCTTACCTATTCTGTTTTGGCTTCAGCTGCACCCTCTTTCCACCCCCTCCCCCATGCACATACTTGTGCACACTCATTCATGTACATGCATACGCACGAGCACACACACACACACACACACACACACACACACACACACACACACGCTATAAAAGAATGAAGAATGTTTGGTTAGCTCCATGAATGGCACACCTCTGAAATTTGGCCACTCTGCACTCTGGTCTGTGTGTGCCTTTGGCTTTTTTCTGGATATCAAACTAGTGAGCCCCAAGTCAATCAGGTAAAATTAGATGTGTGCATTTTGTGGTTTGTATTTGCCTTGCCATTTTGTCTGTCTGTGTCTTTGTAAGATGTAGAATGTCTGTGTCATGTTGTGTTGTGAGTCAGATTCTGTTACTTAAAAGATTTAAAATGCAACCAGCCAAAAAACTTCCAAGGGTTGTAGCCAGAGTTTAGAACACTGGGAAAGATTAATGAACTTTTGCAACTGAAGCAGTCATCCCAATAAGCAGGGCAAACTCCCACTTTAGGTTTACTGAGGGAGATTATGTTATAAGAAAAGAGAAGAGGGGCGGCTAGGTGGCGCAGTGAGTAAAAGTGCCGGCTTCGGAGCTGGGATGACCCGAGATCAAATCCGGCCTCAGAAAATGAGCACCCACGCATAAATAATGACTAGCCGTGTAACCTTGGGCAAGTTACTTAACCCCAATTGCTTAAAAAAAAAAAAGAAAAGAAAAGAAAAGAGAAGAACCCTTAAAACACCTTTTTTTTCCTGTCATTTCAACATTGGCCAAGTTGGAATTATGGAAATAAAATTAGATAATCAAAACTGTAGAATCAATAAAAACATCTTAGACTCTGGAGGTTTGGAGATTAATCAATGAGGAGTTTGGAAATTAATCATTTTAAGATCATAAGAGAGAACTCCTGACACTTTGGAATTCCAGGAACTCACTCCTTTCTGAAATATTTTAGAAAATTTGGGGGCATCACTCTGTAGGATTAATTTTAAGGAAAAATAAGGATTAAATCTTTTAAAAGTTATTTAGGAAGCAGTTGGCAAGATTAATAGCTTCATTGTTCTAAGATAGTGAAGAAAAGCTAGTTGGTAGTAATCCTAAAAGGAAGAGAGTAAAGAAAAAAAAATTTTTTTAAGTAAATGGTTTGCACTTTATAGCAACCTCTTGTTAACCCTTCCTTGACTTTTCAGTTTTTATCCTATTTTGTTTATAATGTTCACCCACTCATCTCTAAACAAATTAAGCTGTTTCTGATTGGCAACATTCTGACATTGGGTTGCCCTTTGAGACTGTAGCTAGACAAAGGGGATGAAACTAGCCCTCAAGTCTGTTCTGTACCATTAGGAGAGGAAAGTATGATCCCTTTAATCAACAAGAGGCACAAACTCAGAGTTGTTGGGAGGTTTTTTGTTTTGTTTTGTTTTTTACTGTAAGAAACCTGGTCACTGGAAGACAGAATGTAGAATAAAGGTTAGGGTAGATGCTGACAAAATGCAGAAAGTATCGAGGGATAGCAAGGGGAAGGGTTGCACAAGAAGGGGGATATTCAGTAAACCCCTCTGCCTTCCCCACTCCCCTCCCTTGGAGTCGTGAGTGTATCTCAGTTATGGGGATTGCTAACATGACTGTTACAGCTCATGTCTCTCGGTTAACACCTCTTATATCAGATCAGATTAAGAAAAGAGAATGCTGGAGAATTATAAGGAAAGTTGAATCATGTTCTGCCCCACCTGGTGGAAGGGGGCAGCAGCCACAGCAGGCATCCCATTGGCAGCAGCCCCAACAGCCCTATGCATCCTGCAACCTGCCCCTCTAGGCAAGTCTGGGGATATCACCTAGGAACAGTATATCCTGCCCATCCTGCCCCTGCAGGTGCAAGTGGCCCCAACCCCAACAGTATTTGCAACTGTCAGTGCAGGGGTTGGGGGAGACAGTAAGGTCAGGCCCTATGACCAGCATTTGCATTTGCTTTGCCTTGCCACCAGGAACTACCAATGGAAAGGTCCTAATACCAGCCACCTCAGCCCCTAGGTAGTGCCCTCTTCAGCACCCCTCCAATGCCCAGTCAGTCAGTGTCCAGGGAAGGCCCAGACCTTGACAGTCCCCATCTAGGTACTGCCTAGGAAGGTCCAGATGCCCCTGGCAGTGCCTAGCATGGCAGTGAGAGGTGAGGGAGTCAGCCAGTCTCTGCCTCTGGTGAACCCACCCTTCTCTGTTCCAGTTGTAGAAACTTATTAACTGTGTAATCTTAGGCAAGTTATCTTATCTCTGTTTGCCCTGGTTTCCTGATCTGTAAAGATAAAAATGATAATGGTACCCACTTCCCAGGGTTGTTGTGAGATCAAAATGATATGATTATAAAATGCTTAACATAGTGACTGGCATATGCAAAGCACTACATTATTATTATTCCTCTAATTAAATGTAATTGTTCCATACCTGGTCATTCTAAAGTGATTTTAAAATGCCAAAGGTAATAAGATCAATAATTTTTATATGTTATAATTTGGACATGCAATTGATGTCATCTGAAGTTTATTGTTTACATTACTCTTATATTTCTAAATCTATATTGTGAAATTTGAGAGACCATCGCAAACCACAAATGCTGTTAGACAAAACTTCCCTTTTTTTTTTTAAAGCAATTGGGGTTAAGTAACTTGCTCAAGGTTACATGGCCAGTCATTATTTATGTGTGGGTGCTCATTTTCTGAGGCTGGGACCAATCCTGGGTCATCCCGACTCCAGGGCCGGCACTCTTACTCACTGCGCCACCTAGACGCCCCAAAACTTCCCTTTTAATCTGGATGTTGTTACACATGAACTGGCCTTTTAAAAGAATGTGATAAAAAGAAAAAAAATAGATGTTGAAAGAAATGGCATGTGCTTCCAACCACTGTTCCTAGTCCAATCTTCTGGATCCAAGTGGACAAAAGTCTAATCTGTCTTACACATGATGGTCTCATTTCTTGAAGACAGTGGTCATATCCCCCTGAGTCTTCTCTTGGCTAAGCATTTCTAGTTCCTTCTACTGCTCCTTGGAAGACTTGCCTCCCGACCCTGAAAACCCTCTTCTGGAAATGTTCTTGTACCTTAGTGTTGTTCTCAGAATGTGACTGGGCCTGGCCAGAGATAAAGTCTAACTAAGCCAGTATATAAGAAGCTCTCAGTTCCCTCATTAATGTGGACTAAAATCACATGAAATTTTGGGGCTGCCATATCACAGTGTCAATTCATGTTGAATTTAAGGTCTACCAGTAACCATTGGACTGTTTTATATGAACTATTGTCTAACCATGTTTCTTTCACCTGTCCTGTACTAGAGAAGTTTTTTTTAACAAAACAAAAAAACCTAATTATTATAGGACTTTATATTTATTCCTAATAAATTTCATAGTATTAGACTTAAATATTAATCAAACATACATATATTTGCATTCTGATTCTGTCCTCTAATGTGTCAGCTCTCCTTCTATCTTTCTGTTGTCTATACCTTGCCTAGGCCAGTGCAGGGCAAAGAATAAATATGAATTCAATGCAATCATTGGG
The DNA here is from genome assembly GCA_011680675.1 of Gymnobelideus leadbeateri. Lineage (NCBI taxonomy): Eukaryota > Metazoa > Chordata > Mammalia > Diprotodontia > Petauridae > Gymnobelideus > Gymnobelideus leadbeateri. The sequence goes on from WOXC01000107.1 coordinate 96,087, forward strand.
AATTGCTGAAAGGTCTCCTAGCCCAAAGTTAAGTGAATGATCCAACTTTTAGAGGCCATTGCGGTCAGATTATGATCAATGGAGCCTGTCTGGAGGAAAGAAAGAGAGGAAGCTCAAAGCGAATGACTCAGACTATTCCCTCCCCCATTTCCCTCATTCTCAGCTTGTTAAATGTGAGAGACATTTGCTATTCCATGAAGGGGCCCTGGAAGAGTGCTGCATGATGCCTCACAGGTGACCTGGAGCTAGCCTTTAGACACTCCATGGCAGGCTGCTCACGTATTATGAAGTACCATCTTCATCCCTCTCCTAAGGAAGAACCTGAGGGATATTAGCAGAAATTTCCTCCTCATCCTTGAACCAAGGATCTCCAGAGTTGAAGCCAAAAACAGTGCAATTGAAAGCCACAGGGTTTCCAGGCTGACCTCTTGTAGAAGTCTGAGTCCCAGAGATATGAGACTTGCTACAAAGAAGCAGAGGCCTTCTCAGACCAAAGACTCTTCCTTTCCTCTCTCATCCATTCATTTTTTAAATTAAATTTAACTTCTTTTCATTAGCAAAAAAAAAAAAAATTCTCTTTCCCATCTCCCTCATTTAAAAAGAAAAAGAAAGGGCAGCTAGGTGGCACAGTGAATAGAGTACTGGTCTTGAAGTCAGGAGGACCTGAGTTCAAATCTGGCCTTAGACATTTGACATACTTACTAGCTATGTGACCTTGGGCAAGTCACTTAACCCCAATTGCCTTGCCTTCCTTCCTCCAAAAGAAAAAGAAAACACTTGTAACAAATATTCAGAGGCAAGCAAAACAAATCCCTGCACTTTGCATATGCAAAAAATTTGTCTCATCATCCATCTTGAACCTATTGCCTTGATTGGGGGTGAGTAGCATGCCTCATCATCAGTCCTCTGAAACCATTCATTCATTTTTGCTATCTCAGAAACTCCTCCTTAATCCGGGGAAAGAAATATCAACACAATTCATGGTTGCAGCTATCTATATAGTTGTACAAAAGTAGGTCAGTGAGAAATCCTAATATATGAAGGAGAATCTGATCTTACAGGAATTGGTAGGATAGGATTCAGAACTAGAATATGGTTCAGGAAAAGCATACCTTATCATAAGGAATAGAGTAGCTAAAAGGAGAGTGGAAATATTAATGTAGAATAAGATGTATTTATGTAAGGAAATCTAGGAAACAGAAGATGGTAATGTGGCAGAGAGAATTGGGGTACAAACCACCAGAGGCAGACAAAGAAGCAGAATATTGTTATTAGACTATATTACAGAACACCTAGAGAGAAGAAGGAAATAGATGAGGAGACTGGGAAATAGATTACATCCCTATCCTGAAGGTGTTATAGAGTAATATGAGACACTTCAGTTGTTCCAATGTCTGGGGGGAACTCTCTGCCTGAAAGAGAGTACTTTATAAATTCTTGACTTGTTCTACCTCAAAGCTTAAAGGGAACTGCTATCATGGACATGATTCTCACCACCAAGAGGAAATAGTTACTAAAATAAAACCAATACATTGTTAGAGGGGAAGTGAGATTCCATCCTAGAATTCGTTCTAAAGAAGAAAGCCAGGTATGGTCTGGAGGGTATCATAGATTGTTGAAGAATTCAGAGAAAGGATTGGTACAATCCCATAGCCTAAAACTCCACAGCAAAGTCTAGGTAAATAGAAAACTGTCAAGAATGAAATTCTGAGGACATGAAAAGATACAATTTCAATGGAAGGAAATGGGAGAATTGGTAAAAAAAAAAAAAAAGACCATAGTGGATGCACATATAGCTCATCATGCAGCTTATAAAAAAAAAAAGGCAGGTACTTTAGAAAGGGAAGTGAGGACAAATGACAGGATAAATACATTGTTGTTGTTCGGTCATTTTTTTCAGTCATGTTCAACTTTTTGTGATCTCATTTGGGGTTTTCTTGGCAAAGTATTGGAGTGGTTTGCTATTTTCTTCTCCAACTCATTTTACAGATAAGAAAACTGAGGCAAGCAGGGTTAAGTGACTTACCCAAGGTCCCACAGTTATAAGTGTCTGAGGTTGGATTTGAACTCAGATCCAATCTAGCCCTAGTACTCTAAGTACTTTGGCACCACTTCATATTTCCAGAAGATAAATATCCAGTCCTGTAAAAATAATAGCAGGGAAGTTACAACTTGGAATCAGCTAAGGCTGGCAAGGAAAGTCAATGATGACAAAAAGTGATATTTTAAATGTTATGTTTGTTATGGAAAAGAAGAAGCTGGAAGAGGAATAGGATCCATGCTCAGGGCAGATGGGATGATAATAACAGACAATAGGAGAAAAGACATAACTGGTCAGTTCTCTTTCATTATTCTTTTTCTGCCAAAGAGAATGATCTTTGGGTTTGAAAGGATAGAGCAAAAATTACTAACTGGGAGTTAGAAGTCAAGAGAAATAAGAGAGGTAATAAGAAAGCCCCAGCTGTCCTTGAGGAGGTCAGGTTCTCAAGCTCAGAAGAATCACATCTCAGGGTGCTGAAAGGAATGGTGGGTATGATTGCTAAGCCATTTTCAGGGAACCTTGAAAGGTCACTAAGAATGGAAAAGGTATGGCAGGCCTGGAGAACGACTTATTTTCTAATTTTCTAAAAATGGAAGAGAATAGCATCCACAAACTCTAGACCAGGGAGTTTGGTTTTAATGCCTAGCAAAAATTCTAGAATATTAATAATAGCTAGCATCTACATAATGCTTTAAGGTTTGTAAAATGCTTTACAAATATTGTCTCATTTGATCCTCATGACAACCCAGGGAGGTAGGTGCTATTATTACCCCATTTTTATAGTTGAGGAAACTGAGGCAGACAGAGGTTAAGTGACTTGCCCAGGGTCACAGCTAGTTGATGTCTGAGGCCACATTTGAATTCAGGTCTTGTTCTCTCCAAGACCAGTGCTCTATCCATTGCACATCCTCTAGAATATATTGTTAAAGGGACATTTAGAAAAAGAAATTATGATTTTTAAAAATCCAGCAAGACTTCATTAAGAATAAGCCATCTCTCTTTTAGACAGGGTTGCCAGACTGGTAGTTCAGGGAAATATCATTGATAAATTTCATCCAGAAGTTCCCAAGCCCCAGATGTTGGCTCCCTAGGACTCCATGCTAGTTTGGACTCTAAGAAAGAATAGGGGATGAGGAGCATTTAATAAACTGGGGAGGATGACTAAAAGGATGATGACTAAAATGGTGAAGGACCTTCAAAACATGTGGTAGAGGAAGCAATAGAAGGAACTGAAGATATTTTAGCCTAGTTAAAGTTAGGAGGGGTGTGTGTGTGTGTGTGTGTGAGAGAGAGAGAGAGAGAGAGAGAGAGAGAGAGAGAGAGAGAGAGAAAGAGAGAGCGCAGCAGGGGACAGGAGAGCTGCCTCCAACTATTTAAAGAGCTGCCATGTGACAGGGTCCAAAAAGAGGAAAGTCTAGGAGTAATGGGTGGAAGTTCATGAAGAAAAGCTTTAAACCCAATGTAAGTAAAAGTTTTGGATTTTGTTTTGAGGTCTTCAAGGGAGGATGAGAATAATGTTGTTGGGGATGTTGTAGATGCTCTTCTTAGGCTGATACCAGTTAACTAGGTGATATGTCAGGTCCTTTCCATCTTGGAGATTCGGTGATTCTTTGAGTACCTTCCCCCAAATCATATCTCCAGAGCCAATCCTTTGGCAAAGTTGGGAACAATGCCTTCTGGTAAAATGGAAAGAACCTTTGGGGGGGAATCAGGAGTCAGAGGTAAAGCTTTAGCTTTACCCCCAACTTGCTTTGTGACCTTGAAAGTCCTTTCCCATCTTAGGCCTCAATTTCCTCCTTTGTAGGTTAGACAGTGTTCTGGACCTGAAGTCAGGAAACCAGGGTAATTATGCCACATCTACCATTTACTAGCTTTGTAACCTTGAATACATCATGTCCCCATTCTGGGCTTCAGTTTTCTCCTCTATAAAATGAAATTATTGGAATGTGTAATCTTTAGGGTCTGTTCTGGCTCTCACATACTATACTTACCTGAAAAAGCTCTATACTTACCTGAAAGCCCTAGGAGAAGAGACAATAGTGAAGAGGGAAGGGTGATAAGGAGGGGGGGAGGGTAAGTGGTTCTGCCAGGGATACCTCTCCTGGCATCCAGTCTGGAAGGAATTCACCAGGCTCAAGCAAACTTTGAAGCCGAAATTGTAAAGTTTATTGTTACGCTGTAGAGAACAGCGGGCTAGATTCTTATGGAACCTGCAAACTCGCAGAGGCAGCAGGCATAGTTTTAAGGGGTCAATTATGCTAACTAGGTGAGTAAGGGTGGGATCTGGGAGGAGTTAAGGAGTGGTCAGTGCTCAAAGGACCATACACTTTTAATATCAACTGCGCAGGTGTATTGCCCATGATTCACTGGGAAATAGCTCAAGAGGGGCTAACTGGAGGTGTAGTTCTAGGCCTGATACATCACTAAAGAGTGCCCAGTCTGCCTCCCACCAAGGTCATCAGAGACAGTGTGGGTATATAATTGACTAAGGAGTTACCCTATAGATAAGGTATTGAAGAATTCATGGTGGGGCTGGCCACTCTAACTAAGGGAGATAACATTTACATAAATTATTGTTTCAGGCAGAGATAAACAGGTCATGAGTTGTTGCTGGGCAGAGCGCTGGAAGGGGGAAGGGGCAGAGTCAATGCTCTGAGGCTGGGGGGGGGGTAGAAATGTGATCTTACAGACTGCTTTTACAAATTGATTTTACAGACATAGATCCCAAAGCACCCCATTTACAAACTGATGTAACAGATTGATACTACAGACATATATACATCACAAGGACCCCATCATTAGGAGGGAGCAGAAGGCTAGCCCAGATATCGGGGGAGGACATAGCTCTCCTGGCCTAGCCTACTGCTCCCCTACCTCTGCCTGAGGTACTCAGACAAAGAGGCTAAAGAGATTGCTGTTCTTTAGGTTGTTTGGGAGTGGGTAGTGTTTGTGGTGGTTTTAACCACAACTGGGGAAGTGGTTTCTGTGTCTCCTACACAGTTCTTTGGAAACTCGGCCTACTAAGACCTTAGGGCCTCTCTGAGCTTAATGAAAGGGCTCTGTCTGAGCTTGGAAAGGGGCAGATCCCCAATGTCTATGCCAGTGGCCTTGGGAACTACTTTCTCATACATTTCTCAAAACCATAATTTTAGCCCCTGTTGTGTAAAGGAGATACAAAGATAATTAAGACTTGAGTTTTACTATTAATGAACATTCAGCTTCATAGGAGAGACAATATCTGGATAAAGGTAAATATAAAACAAATTGGAATATAATAAATATTATTTAGTAAAGAACTCTTAATTGACAAGAATTTCAGGGGAAAAGATGGAAAATAATCTGGCAGAAATTAGATTTAGACTAGCATCTTATACCACAATGAACACAAAATGGATATGTGATCTGAATATTAAAGATCATATTTATGGGGCACTAATGATGGACCCCTAATAGGAAAAGATCATGTCTTTAGGACCTGGACCCCAAAGTCCCTGAATCCAGATCTTGGGCATTCACCTGAGGCTCCTCCTGGCCTATTCCAGTCAATAATCTTTTTAACTGACCTTTTACTGGGGCTCTTCTGCCAATTAACTCCCTCAATTGTATGCACCTGGCCCACCCCAGGCTACTGACACTCCTTAATCCCATCCAGATCTTCCCACAGTCTTTTCTATATAAAATATCAATCTCAACCTCATGAAATGGGCAAACTCACTAAGAGTCTGGCCCACTTGTTTTGGCATCACAAATAACTTGAACTGGAAGACCTGAGTAGTCAATTTTTTTCAAGGCAGACCCATACCCTATACCCTTGAATTTCAGGGCTCCCAGCACCCCTAGGCCACAACAATATGATTAGAAAAGAACCAAATCAGGAATGTCTTATGGTTATGGCAAAGGGGAAAAAATCCTAACCAAACAATGGATCAAGGTAATTACAGAGGGTCAAAACAGACCATTTCTATTATATGAAATTGGGAAGCTTTTATATGGAATAAATTGATTCGAACAAGAAGGGAAGCAATTGATTAGAAAAAAATCTTTTTTATCAAATATCTCTGGGTAATCATATATATATATATATATATACACATATATACATATATGTATACATATATATGTATGTATGTATGTATACATGCACACAATATAGATACACAGATAGATATAGATAGATAAACCCAGAAGTTACTCCCCAATAGATAAGTAGTCAAAATATGAACAGTTCTCAAAAGAACTATATTCATATGAAAGAATGCTCCAAGTCACTAATAATTAGGGGAACTGAAAATCACAATAACTCTGAAGTTTCACATGACAATAAGGAATGAAGACAAAAGATGAGAATTGTCAATGTTGGAGGGGTTGTGGAAAGACAAAAAAAAAAATAAACTAATGAAATATTGGTAAAACTGTGGGTTGATCCAACTGTTCTTGGAAGAAATTTGAAATTGTGTGAAGAAAGTGACTAAAATGTCCATACCTTTGACCCAGAGATTACACTGCTAAGTATATACTCCCAAAGGAAGTCAGTCATAAAAAGAAAGATACACCAAAATATTTGTAATAGCACTATTTGTAATTGTAAGGAACTGAAAACAAAATTGATTAGGGAATGGCTAAGCAAGTTCTGAAACATGAATGTAATGTAATATTACTGTGTTGGAAGAAACAATAGATATGATGAGTACAGAAAAGCATGAGAAGACTTTTATAGACTGATGAGTGGGAATAAGAAAACACTATACATCATGGCTACAACAATGGAAAAAAGGAATGACAGTAACAAAACAATCAAAACTGAGAGCTACAGAAGTATAATGACTAACTTTGGTCCCAAAGAAAAGAATGTATCTCCCTTTCTCCAGGCTTCTTTGCAGAGGTGAGAGACTATGTTTCTGGAATATTGAATATAATGTCAGAGTTAAGTGTCATGTTGGTTAGTTCTACTGACTTTCTTCTGATTTCCTTGCATGTTATGATGTCAGAAGCATTGTGCCTCCCCCAGTATAAGCTCATCACCAAAAATCTCATCATCATAGAAATTGCTTCAGCTCTGAGACTCAACACCTTCTCTGTACCCTCTGATGTCCTGTCCCCAAAGAATGGAGGGCTAGAGGGCAGAGCCACAAACTCCTTCCAAAACTTCCTTTTATAGAGGGATCAGAATTTGCCAGGCAGCTCTTCATTTCCCTCTAGTTGCTTCATCTATCTGGAGAATAAGCTCTGGAGAGGTCCACCCTTCTCAGCTCCCTTTGGTTTGTACCTTCCCTCCATTAGATTGTAAAATTCTCGAGGACAGGGACTGTCTTTTTCTTATTTGCATCCCCAGTGCTTATAATGCCTGTCACATAGGCACTTTATACATGTTTATTGACTGTTGATTATTGATTTTTCCTCTTCTTTTTAAAATCTTTATTATAAAGGATGGCTCGTGTGGAGGGAGGGAGGAAGAGGAGACATTCATTAGAAAGTGAAGGGCATTTAAAAGCAATTTTTAAGAAAATATATGCAATTAATCTATAAGAGGAGTAAAAGGTGCTATACAAAAATTGAGAAGAGACAGCTCGCTTCCATTTGGGAATATTTGGGAAGAATCTTGGGAAGAGTTAGCATTAGACTTGGGCCTTGAAGTGTGGATAGCCTGTCAGTAAGTAGAGATGGGGGTTAGGAAGGTATTCTCAGTGGACAGGGCAGTATTAATAAAGGTAAGAAACAGTTTATGTAGAGTGAATATAAGGTACTATTCTGGCATGAGGAGTTGTATAAAATAAAACTTTAAAATTTTTATTACTATATTTTGTTTTTATATAACCCATGTTTCCCAATATATTCTTTCTTCTTCCCCTTCCTAGAGAGTCACATCTAATAACAAAAAAAATGTAAAAAAGAGAAAAATAAAGTGTTCAACAAAACTAAGCAACACATTATCCAGGCCAACCTTATATGTTAATTATAGTGCTGTAGAGGAGACATTATACCACGTCTTCAACATGTCCCTGCTCTCTGATCATCTCCACCCACCTAAAACTTGGACTCCACCCCTGCTCCCCTAGTTTCAGTAAGTGAGCATTTCATTTTATCTTGCTGGTGTGCAAGCCTCCACACTAGTTCCTGCAGTCTCCTCCTTCCCTACTATCTCCCCACATTTTACAGCCCTCTTTTATATGTTATACAGTATTCTACTATTGGAATGTAAGCTCCTTGAGAGCAGGAACTGTGTTACTTGCATATATCTGTGTCTCCAGCACTCAGCACAAGGCCTGGGTTACAGTAGGCACTTAATAAATGCTCTCTACCTATCTATCTAGTGCTTCACACATGTAGTCTCCTACCTCTGTAAGGAAGGGAGGGAGATGTAGTCTCATATCTCTTCATTGGGGTCTTATAATTTCATAACATTTTCTTTTGATTGTTTTTTCTTTGTTATTTCTATTTATTTATTTCTATTGATTTTGCAGTCATGTGGAGTCAAATAGAAACATTTCTGGAGGTCACATGTTGATTTTGTTGCTGTATGATAGATTTTTTTCAGTCATGTCTGACTCTTTGGGACCCCATTTGTTTTTTTTTTTTTATTTGGGGTTGTTTTGGCAGTTACTAGAGGAGTTTGCCATTTCCTTCTCCTGTTCATAAGGAAACAGAGACAGTTTTAAGTAACTTGCCCAGGGTCACACAGCTAGTTAATGTCTTAGGTTAGCTTTGAACTCAGGAAGATGAGTTTTCCTGACTCCAGGCCCAGCATTCTATCCAATGGTACCTAGTTGCCCATATATTAACATAATTTATGTTGCATTGTATTTTTATTTATTTTGTTAAACATTTCTTAGTTACATTTTAATCTTGTCCAGGGTGCCATGTTTTCCTAGTTCTGTTTATTTCACTCTGCATAGGTTCATATGTCTTCTCACATATCTCTGTAGTATTCTATTATGCTTATTTACTATAATCTTTTAGCCATTTCCCAATCAATGGACTTTTACTTTGCTTCTAGTTCTTTGGTAATTATAAAAAGTGTTACTATGATCTTTTGGTGTCTATGGATCCGTCTTCTTACCACTGACTTCCTCAGGAATAAATGCCTAGTGGTAGAATCTCTGGGTCAAAGAGTATAGACATTTTAGTCACTTTCTTAATATAATTCGAAATTGCTTTCCAGAATAGTTGTGTTGGGGCAGAATCAAGATGGTGGAGTAGAAACAGCAGCTCCAGCTCCCACCTCCTCCAATTTATGTAAAAGGTGACTCTGAAAAAACTTTGGAGCTACAGAATGCACAAAATGACACAAAGAAGCTAACCTCCCGCTGAGGACAACCTGGCAGCCCAGAATGAATTGGCCAGCACAGCACTCTGGAAGCCGACCCCAGCCTTGTGTGAGCTGGAGATTTTAGTCCCAGGGCAGCCTGACCAGCAGCTGGCTGGAGGGACTTCAGAACACCAGCAGCTGTGGCTGTTTCCAAAATTACCAACACATAGATGCTAAGGACAAAGTGAGAGGTCAGTGCAGTATGGACTTTGGGACCCACTAGTGGGGAGTGCATAGGCCTCTTTCCCCTGGGACAAGAAGCCGCTAAGGAGCCATGGGGCAGCCACAGCCATGCAGCAACTTCAGCTCCTGGCCTGCAGGCTGTAGGGGAGCCAATCAACCAATCTGGGGGGTAATAGCTCTTGCTTTAACCTTCTTTGATCTGGATCTCGGTCTAGGGTGGAGGTCTTGGGGTGTGTGACCAGCTTGCCAGAGCATGGGGAGGCTTCAGACAGGGCACCCAACTGATATCTCTCGCAACTGAGAAAAACCCAGCATTTGTCTGGTGGCAGAGTCCTACTGTGGCAAAAAGCCCAAAAGTCAAATAATTGAGTGGCAACATGACTAGGCAAAGGAAATAAAACAAACAAAAGAATCCAACATTAGACTCCTATTTTGGGGACAAAGGGGATCAAAGCATGGAACAGGAGGAAGACAGTGAGGTCAGAACTCCTGCACCAAAAGCTTCAAAAGAAAATGTGGGCTGGTTACAGGCCATAGAGGACCTTAAGAAGCAGATAAGAGAAGTGGAGAAAAAATTGGGAAGAAAAATGAGAATACTGCAAGAAAAGTATGAAATAAGAGTCAACAGCCTGACTGAGGAAAATAACAACTTAAAAAATAGACTAACTCAAATGGCAAAAGAGGCTCAAAAAGGCAATGAGGAGAAGAATGCCTTAAAAAGCCAAATTTGCCAGATGGAAAAAGAATCTCAAAAACTCACTGAAGAGAATCATTCCTTCAGAATAAGACTGGAGCAAATGGAAGCTAGTGACTTTATGAGAAATCAAGATGCTATTAAACAGATCCAAACAAATGAAAGATTAGAAGGCAATGTGGAATATCTCATGGGAAAAACCACTGACCTGGAAAATAGATCCAGGAGAGATCATTTAAAAATTATTAGACTACCTGAAAGCCATGATCAAAGAAAGAACCTAGAAATAATCCTTCAAGAAATTTTCAAGGGAAATTGCCCTGATGTTTTAGAACCAGAGGGCAAAATAGACATTAAAAGAACCCACCAATCACCTCCTGAAAAAGATCCCAAAAAGAAAATTCCTAGGAATATTATAGCCAGGTTCCAAAATTCCCAGATCAAGGAGAGAATATTACAAGCAGCCAGGAAGAAACAATTTGAATGTTGTGGAAACACAATCAGGATAACACAGGATCTGGCAACTTCAACACTAAGGGTTGGAAGGTCCTGGAATATAATATTCCAGAGGTCAAAGGAGCTGGCCAAAAATCACCTACCCAGCAAAACTGAGTATCATGTTTCAGGGGGAAATGTGGTCATTCAGTGGAATAGAGGACTTTCAAGTATTCTTGAGGAAAAAACCAGAGTTGAATAGAAAATTTGACATTCAGATACAAGAAGCAAGAGAAGCATGAGAAAGTAAACAGGGAAAAGAAATCATAAGGAACTTATCAAAGTTGAACTATTTACATTCCTATATGGAAAAACAATAACTGTGACTGATGAAACCTTTCTCTGTATGAAAATAGTTGAAGGGAATAGAAGGAGTATTAATACATATGTGAATGTGTGTATATATGTTGACAGGTATACATAGATAGAGGGCACAGGACCAATTTAATAGGAAGGGATAATACTTAAAAGGTGAAATTAAGAGGTGAGAGAGGAATATAATGAGAGGAGATGGGGAGAGACAAAATGGGGTAAACTATCTCATATAAAAGGGGCAAGGGAAGTTGGTTACAATGGAGGGGAAGAACAGGAAGGCAAAAGGGAATAGGTCAACCTTATTTGCATTGAATTTGTCTCAAGGAGGGAATAACATACACACTAAATAGGGTATCTCACCCTATAGGAGAGTAGGGGGGAAGGGGATGAGAGGGGGGGATGATGGAAGGAAGGACAGGTTGGGGGGGAGGGAAGTTGGAAGCACCCACTTTTGTAAAGGGACAGGACCAAAGTAGAGAATAGAACAAGTGGGAGGTGGGATAGGAGGAGGGAAATATAATCAGTCTTTTATAATATATATACTATGGTAATGTTCGACATTAGTTACACACATACAACCTATATTGAACTGCTTATCTTCCCAGTAAGGGTGAGTTACAAGGGAGGAAGGGAATGAATCTGAAATTCAAAGTTTTAAAACCAAATAAGCTAAATATATATATATATATATATATATATATATATATATATATATATATATATATATATATATATATATACTATTATTAATACTATTTTACATGTAATTGGGAAATAAAATATACAGGCACTGGGGCACAGAGATCCACCATGCCCTACTGGAAAAGTTGAAGGGGTTATGGTGGAAGATATGGGAGAGAGCAGATTGGAGGAGAGGATATCCTGTGGGATCACTATTTGGGGGACATAGGTAGGGGAAAAACAGGGAGAAAATGTGTAACTCAAAATCTGGTGGAAATGAAGGATGTAAACCAGAAGTTAATAAAGCATTTGAAAAAAAAAAGAATAGTTGTGTCAATTTCCAGCTCCACCAACAATGCATCAGTGTGTCTATCTTTCTATAACTGTTCCAAAATTGACCTTCCTGTCTTTTGTCATTGGTCAAGTAGCTTAGTATAAGGTAAAACCTCAGAATTGTTTTTAGCATGTATTTGTCTTATCATTAAAGTGACTTGGAACATTCTTTAATAGGGTTGCAAATGGTTTGCAATTCGTTGAAGAACTATTTGTTTGTGATCACTTTTGGTCCTATATGTGTGCCTTGGTTCCTGATATATCCTGATGATCAGACTTTATCAGAGATAATGAATAAAAAGATTTTTCCCAGTTGACCACTTCCCTTCCTATCCTAGTGACCTAAAAAATAAGTCTTTATAGACAAATTGGAGCCAGATTGTTGAAGGTCCTTTGATGCCCACCTAAGGAACTTGCATTTTATCTAATAGCTAAAGGGTAGTTGCTAAGAGTTTTCAAGCACATTGTTAGATCTGCACATTTGAAAGATGTCTCAATAGCATGATCAGGATTGATTGGAGGGGGAGAAACTAGAGATAGTAAGACCATTTGGGAGGCTATTACAGTATATGAGTGGTCTTCATGCTCAGAAGGTTGAACACTTTTTAATTTTGGTTATCCCCCCCATACATGTCATCCAGTCTCAGAATGTCTCTAGGATTCTTCCATTACTCCCTGAGGAATCTGTCTTTTGAAATCTTCCCCATCCTTTTCTGTCCAGCTCAGATTTTACTTCCTCTGGGAAATACACTTTCATCCACGAGAAAGTTCCTCTAATTTTGACCATCCCCTCTGTGTCCTTTGGTGCAATGGAAATACTAGATTGGGATTCAGAGGTCTTGGATTCAAAACCTGGCACTGCCATTTATTACTTGTGTGCTCTTGGGCAATTCACTTCCCTTCTCTGGACCATAGTTTTCTTATCTGTAAAATAAAAGGGCTGGATTGATGAACACATGACTTCTCATAAATTGTAAGAAAAAAAAATGTGGAACTAAATAGGAGGCAATGTGACATAGTGAAAAGAGTTCAGGTTCTGGAGTCAGGGGAGCTAAGGTCAAATGTTGGTTTTGCCAACAAGTCATTTTTCCTATATGAGCTTAGTTTCTTTATCTGAAAAATTAGGAGGTGGGACTAAATAATGTCTACACTCTAATGAGTCTAGACTCTAATATAATATAGATGATGTCTAATATAGATAATATAATATAGATGATATCTAAACTTGTGGTTTGCTCACCAGGGCCCCAGGCTGTGTCTGCTGCTTCTGAAGAAGGGTTATTCTTAGCTTCCCTCTGTGCCCAGACTGCAACATCTAGAGTAGATGAACTTCATAACTAGATGGGGAGGGGGGAGAGAGCAGGTCTACCAAAGAGCTTTATTTTCTATTCCCAGTTGGACCAGTCTCCTCTAAGGAAAGAAAAGTCAAGTCATGCCGACAAGCATTTATTAAGCACCAAAGATGTTCAGTCATGGTGCTAAGGGAAGAAGGAAATAAGCAGGCAAAGAGAAGTAGGAAGTATATGCCCTACAGGTTGACTGAGTGGGGCATGGTGTGGCTGAAAGAGAGACATGATGCCCTAACCTCACATTTGACTGTCTGACCACTCCAGGCAGACAAGTCTCCCCATGAGGAAACCAGGCCCATATCCGTCTCACCATCAGAAACTTTCTTGGTTTCTTATGAGAAAATGAACTGAATTTGGCTGAGTCTATAAAAAGAACCTCCTTTTGGAGAGTGTAGAGCATTTAAGAGATCCTGCTGTTAATCCAAGCCTCTGTCATCCTCCTCCTCTTCCTCCTCCTCTATACATCCATGTAGGTGAGACACCTATGAGATGCTACCAGTGGTGTGCTAGTATATAACAACTAGCTTAGGGGTGGAGGGGCTAGGGGGAGTTCATGTGATACACATTAAAACTCAATATATATTATTAACATTTTCTCCATCACTTTCTAAGTATAGCAAATCAAGAAAACAATAAACCAAGTGTTTGATTGCAGTGTTTGCTGATTTTCAAGGTATAAATGCTCACACTGAAAATTTAACAAGAGCACACCTGTTGGAGCTGGCTCTAGTATCCCTGAATGCCACCATGAGACATTGATGGCCAGGACAGATAAAAAATTGGAATGAATCCAATTCAACAAGTAGACACTGGGCACCCACTGTGGAGATGAAGAGGGAAGGGTGATAAGGAGTGGGGGAGGGTAAGTGGTTCTGCCAGGGATACCTCTCCTGGCATCCAGTCTGGAAGGAATTCACCAGGCTCAAGCAAACTTTGAAGCCGAAATTGTAAAGTTTATTGTTACGCTGTAGAGAACAGCGGGCTAGATTCTTATGGAACCTGCAAACTCGCAGAGGCAGCAGGCATAGTTTTAAGGGGTCAATTATGCTAACTAGGTGAGTAAGGGTGGGATCAGGGAGGAGTTAAGGAGTGGTCAGTGCTCAAAGGACCATACACTTTTAATATCAACTGCGCAGGTGTATGGCCTATGATTCACTGGGAAATAGCTCAAGAGGGGGTCTAGCTGGAGGTGTGGTTCTAGGCCTGATACATCACTAAAGAGTGCCCAGTCTGCCTCCCACCAAGGTCATCAAAGACAGTGTGGGTCTATAATTGACTAAGGAGTTACCCTATAGATAAGGTATTGAAGAATTCATGGTGGGGCTGGCCACTCTAACTAAGGGAGATAACATTTACATAACTTATTGTTTCAAACAGAGATAAACAGGTCATGAGATGTTGCTGGGCAGAGCGCTGGAAGGGGGAAGGGGCAAAGTCAATGCTCTGAGGCTGGGGGGGTGGAAATGTGATCTTACAGACTGCTTTTACAAATTGGTTTTACAGACATAGATCCCAAAGCACCCCATTTACAAACTGATGTTACAGATTGATACTACAGACATATATACATCACAAGGACCCCATCAGAGAGTAAGCCACTGAATTCGCTTTAATACAATTCAGCAAATATTTATTAAATACACACCATGAGCAAGGTGAAGTCTATGTAAAATCCATGCATAAAGGGACCCTCACCCTCATTATGCCATTAGTCTTCTTTGAGAACAAAGTGTCAAGTCCTAAAATAAATCAAAGCCATGAGTTGAGGAATAAATCCTCTTTAATTGAGATAACAGGATAGAAAACCTGGCCAGTGGATTTCCCAACGAAAAAGACATGTGAAAAGGTTTTTGTAGTTTTATGTAACAGGGCAAGGACACTAAAAGTAAAAATCCCCCGTGAGCTGGGCTCTCTAGGGTGTGGTTCAGTTCAAAGTAATGAAGAGTAAATATCTTAGGAGTAAGAGTGTAAGGACATTAATGGAATTTTGACATGGTTAAGATGACTAAGGGTTTCAGGCAGTCAATATTACAATTGGTATTAACAATTTTATGTTATTAATTAAGGACTATATTAACAGTTTTGTAGGAAGGTCAAACAATAAGAAATAAGGCTTCATAAAGTTTGGGGGGAAAGAGGAGAGAGAGAGAGAGAGAGAGTTCTAGTGCATGTGATGTAAGTTAAACCTTGTCACACCTATTTCTTACAACTGTGCCTCACTACCATTATGGTTTAAGTCTAAGGCTACTCCTCCCAAGGATGTATTTGAAGGAAGGAGTGAATTAGGTTGTTAGGAGGCTTTATATTTACTGTCTTTACCATATTATCTGAGAGTAATAGTAGCTGCCCTCTGGAGACCCAACCTCTTAATTAGAATGGAAGTTGGGAAATGCTACTAGTCTACTTCCTCCTCCTCCTTCTCTTCCTTCTTTTTATTTTATTTTTCAAAAAGCTGGGACAATTTACTTTTGTTCTGTGCTGTTTTCATTTAGATTTTTTGAAATATAGCTCTGAAACCTGGGCTTGTAAAAAGCCCATTGTAATTCAAATGGACTTACTTGACTAGCCCTTTAACTCAAATCATTCTGACTTTCATTGAATGGGCAATAATAGGCCCAGCCCAGGCCTCTGTGGTTCATTGTTCAGATTTTAATGACTTAGAATGAGTATAAATAGCAATTGTTTTGTATTCTGACCAGATACTCAGAGGGTCTTCCCCTCTGGAGGAGACATCTTTGAGATGATAAATTGGGCCATTTTTTTTGTCTAACTTCTAACCTATCCCTTAGTCATTGAATGGGCATAGCCTCCAACAAACTGAGACCTGGGTAAGACCTTAATTTAGAAAGACCAAGGCTACCCTGAGCTATCACCAGTCATCTTTGATGAGGTACAGGCTCTGGGAACCCCCTAGAACTCTGATTGAATCTTCCCATTTGATGAGGCATTTGCCTGAGGCCATAAGCCTTTTATTGAGACCAGGCCCAAACCTCTGTTACTAGCCTAGCCCTCCTTTGTCCAGCTACCCCCCACCCTAGATCCTCACAAACCCTGCTTTGTCTCATCTCCAGGTAGCTTCCAGCTACTTCCCACCCTTAATCTCACATCACTGGAGTCTGACCTCATCTGACTCCTCCTGAAGACCCTCCCTAAACTCCTCCTCTAGACCACCCCTAGATTCCTCCCACAACCTTTCTGTATATAAGACCCCATCTTGCCTCCATGTGGTGTGAGAGTGCCTGAGGAAGATCTAGCACAGACTCACTCTTTGTCAAATGACTCTGGCCCACTTGTCCAATGTAGGTGTCACAGATCAGTAATCTCAGTAGGTTCCTTAAGAGTCTACCCACTATGGCGAACTTTTAATAAACTTTGCTTTTCTTTGGCTGAGAGAAGATGAGTGGCATTCATTTGGCAGGATCTGTGTGTGTTGGTATTTTGGGGTCTCGAGCATCCCTAAACTTTAAACCTCAATATTTTATGGCTCCCTGATGTCTATAATTTTGACTTTTATCTTGCCATTGGACTTCCCATGACTCTGGAGGAAAGAGTAAGGTTGACTTCATATTCATGATGTTGTTGGTCTTCTTCAAGAATGAAGGACCAGTTACAACAACTATTCCCTCCAGAAAGTCACAGACTAGCAGTAAAGGTAAGGCAGCTCACCTGGAGACAGAGGGAAAGAAGGTGAGTGGGCCAGACAGAGGTCAGGTAAGGGGGAACTTAAAGCTGATTGGATAGTCAGGAAGGCTTCCTGGAAGGGAATGGTTTGAACTGACTCCAAAGATGACTAGATTTGAAGAGGTAGAAACAGGAGAGGAGGAGGAAGTTGCCTGATCTCTGCCTCTAAAAATCCCTGGTTTCCTTCAAAGCTCAGTTCAAATACAGCCTTCTTCATGAGGCTTTTCCTGATTCCCTGAATGGCCAGCGCTGCCTTCTCCAGATCACCTTATAATTATTGTGTACGTATATTTTTTCTTTTTAAAAATAATTATTCATTTTTAACTTAAAAAATGCAAAAAGGCAAAAAAAAACCATTTCCATGTACACAGCAGAACATGAGAGAATTCAATATAAAATATTTATTTTATGCAAACCTATATAAATAAGTCCTACACATTATTTTCAAAGCAATCCAGTTTTTCTGTGCTTCTTTCTAGGTTTTCTTTTGTTCTCTGCTGTGTGCTTTTAATTTTTTTCTCCTTTCCTCACAGAGAAGGTTACAATTAAACACAAATATATACATATACATACATCTCTGCATACATATATCTATAAATATACACATAGATACATATACATATATATGTAAGACTATGTGCATATTCCTATTTGTCAGTTCTTTCTCTGGAAGTGGACAGCATCTTCCGTCATAGGCCCAAGTCTTCCTGTGTTTTTCTAAAAGAACCAGCTCATCATTTTGCATATCACAGTGATGGGGTACAGGCTCTGGGAAACCCTTTGAACTCTGATTGAATCTTCCCATTTGATGAAGCATTTGCCTGAGGCCATTATAGCTAGGCCCAAATCTCTTACTCTTACTAGCCAGCCCTCCATTGTCCAACTACTCCCACCCTTGATCCTCCCAAAATATCTATACTCAAATCTAGTATCTATACTCAAATCTACACTCAAACCCTTAAACTAGCCTAGCCCTCCATTGTCTGTCATCTCCAGGTGGCCTCCAGCTATTTCCCACCCTTAATCTCTCATTACTGGGGCTGCTAGGTGGCACAGTAAATAGAGTGTCATTGGCCCTGGAGTCAGAAGGACCTGAGTTTGGATCCAGCCTCAGACACTTAAGGCACACACAAACAAAAACCTAGCTGTGTGACCTTGGGCAAGTTACTTAACCCCAATTGCCCTCCAAAAAGCAAAAAAAAAAATCTCTCATTACTGGAGTCTGACCTCATTGGACTCTTCCTGAAGACCCTCCCCAAACTCCTTCACTAGACCACACCTAAATCTTCCCATAATCTTTGTGTATATAAGCTCCATCTTGCTTCCACCAAGGGGCGGAGAATTATCTAGAATAGACTCACTCTGTGTCCCGGATTATTCTGGCCCACTTGTCCAATACAAGCTTCACAGATAACAGGCTCCTTAAGAGTCCACCCATTATGGCAAGTCTTTAATAAACTTTACTTTGGCTGAGAGAAGACTTGAGTGGAATCCATTTGGCAGAAACCATCATGTTGGTATTTTGGGGTCTTGAGCACCCTTAATCTAAACCCTAAATCTCAACAAAGCAGTATTCCATTATAACCATATCCTATCTGAGAGATTGTCTATGAAAGTTTTTTTCCCCAATTTTCTGTTTTCCTTCTAATCTTGGCTACATTGGTTTTATTTATAAAAGAAAATTTTAATTTAAAATAATCAAAATTATATACTTTATACTTCAACAATACTCTCACTTATAAATTAGGGTCTGACACTATTGAATTTTCTTCCTTTACTTTTTTCCCCTAGTTTCTTTGAAAT
>WOXC01000108.1:615000-725000 GCA_011680675.1 Gymnobelideus leadbeateri
GGAGATAATAGAAATGGAAGTTTCAGCTGCAAGTCAGATGGAACTGTCCTATGGCCCTTAAGGTATAGCAATAAAGTCAATAACCCCACCTCTTTTTGGACATCGCTTCCACTGATAAAATCCCATCAATTCTGATGCTGAACCATTTGCCACTGGACTGGAAGCATTGCTAAGCACTCATTGGAAAACATTATTTTTGAGATGAGTTTTGTATGTTTAAAAGCTTGACAAGGACTGATGACTATGGAGTCAGTTGTGAAGGTCATAGGAGGAGTGTGCGGGCTATATTCCCAGGATACCAGTGACCAGAAACATGCCAAGAGTATACAATGAGAGGTCATTTATGCTCATTTTTTTCCTAACTCTTAAGAATACTTATCTATTAGTTAGAATCATGGATAGACTTGTAGTCAGGAAGATGAGTTCAAATCTGGCTACTAGCTGTGTGATGCTGGACAAGTCACTGTAAAATGGATATAATAATAATGCCTACCTCACAGATTTGTTCTGAGGATCAAATGATATAACATATGCAAAGGGTTTTTCAAACCTTAAAGAGTTCTGGAAATACTAGCAATTACTAGAATACTTACTTTCCTGTGACATGAGTCCAGACTTGGATGCCCCTATGGATCTATAAGGTCCATAGAATGAGGATTGCCTGGTGGCCTAAGAGCCCTGAGTAATCACGCCCAAAAGTTCAATTTCTTTTAGAGAGCCCCAAATACTTGTAGAACTTTTCTGAGTTTGCTGATTTTTTTAATTAACCTTTATCTTGATCAGGGCTGAGTTCAGATTTGTTGTTGGATTGTTTGTGTCTTACAAGTATTCCTAAATAAATTTGGGGTGCCCTCTGTGTTACAGAGACTCAAAGGACTTTTCATCAGCCCCCTCCCAACCCCTATCCAGAAGTGAACCCAGTCTGTGCATGTGGGTTGAGATCAAAGGACACCCTTATTGGAAGGAGATGGTTCCAGCTGCCCTTGAACCCAAAACAAGCACCAAGACAAAGCAATTTTCAATTGCTACAGGGAGAGCCTCATGTGTTCTTAGGAACTCTATGGGGACCAGACTTTTTCCCTAAGAGAAAAAACAATTTTTCTTTTTCTTTACCTCATTGTTTTGGGGAAAATCCTTGCAATCACCAACATAGCCAGGGACCTATGAGAATTTAGTAAGGTTACGTCTTCCTAGTAAAAATTAAAGCAAAAATGAATTTAAGAGTGATTTAATGTCCAGGCACATTAGTCAGTCAGTTGACAAGCATGTAATAAGTGTCTGCTATGTACCAGGCACTAGGCTAAATTCTGGGAATCCCTCCCAAAAAAGGGGGGAAAGATCACCCCCACCCACAAGGAGCTCAGAAAAGGACTGGATGTAAACAACTGTGTGCAAACCAGATCTATATAGGATAAATTCGGAGTAATCACACATAGAAGACATTCAGATTAAGGAGAACTTGGAAGGCTTCTTGTTTTGTTTTTTTTGGGTTTTGTTGTTGTTGTTGTTGTTGTTGTTGTTGTTGTTGTTGTTGTTTGCTTTTTGGAGGGCAATTGGGATTAAGTAACTTGCCCAAGGTCACACGGCTAGGTTTTTATTTGTGTATGCATTAAGTGTCTGGGGCCGGATCTGAACTCAGGTGCTTCTGACTCCAGGGCCAACGCTCTACTCACTGCGCCACCTAGTCACCCCAGGAAGGCTTCTTTAAAGAAGGTCCTACAGGGAAGCTGGGAGGCCAAGAGGAGGAGGAGGGAGAGCATTCCAGACATGGGGGCCAGCCAGTGAGATGAAACACTTTGTTCAAGGAACAACAGGGAATCAGTGTCAGGATTAAAGAGTAGATGAGAGAGTGTAAGGTACAAGAAGACTAGAAAAGTGGAGGGGGGCCGTTGTGAAGGCTTCAAATTCTAAGAGCTCTCAGTGACTGCCTCTTTGTATCTATATCTATTTGGTGTGTATGGTTCTGATGCTTCAGATTCTCTCACACTGATTCTACCAGATGAAATGTCTCCTTCTGGCCAAGAAACTCCAATGCTACTTGGATTTTATATTTAACCATCAACTATGCTAGGATTATTGGGCAGCAAGTTGGCTCAGTGGGTTAGAACACTGAGCCTAGAGTCAGGAAGACCTGAGTTCAAATCTAGCCCCGGACACTTACTAGCTGTGTGATCCCAGGAAAGTCAACTATCCCTGTTCACCTCAGTTTCCTCATCTATAAAATGAGCTGGTAGGGGCGGCTAGGTGGCACAGTGAATAAAGCACCTGCCCTGAAGTCAGGAGGACCTGAGTTCAAAACTGGCCTCAGACATTTAACATTTACTAGCTGTGCCTTGGGCAAGTCACTTAACCCCAATTGCCCTCCAAAAAGAAAAAAAAAAGTTTCACCAGGTTTCTGTGGAGTTGAGTATCCTTCTTAGGGGAGGCTAGAGCACTGGCCCCAGAGTTGGGAAGACCCGGGATTGGTTCTGGCCTCAGAAAATGAGCCCCCACACATAAATAATGACTAGCTGTGTAACCTTGAGCAAGTTACTTAACTCCAATTACTTAAAAAATAAAACAAAATGAGCTGGAGAAGGAAATGACAAATCACTTGTATCTTTGCAAAAAAAAAAAATCCCAAATGGGATCACAAAAAGTCTGAAAAACAACTGAACAATGTGCTAGCCTTATATTCTTATGGAAGAATGTTAACTTCCAGGTTAGTTATGAATTCTGCTGCATGACTTTGCCAAAAATATACCAGTTGATTTGCTAGAGACACCATAGTGTCTAAATATGTACACCTTTTTCTAATTAAGTCAGAAGGGAACAATGCAATTGGGTGAATAATGATTGGATATGTCCTCAGGGGATTCTTGAGAGACACAGTCTAGTCAGTTTGAGGCAGGAACTAGCAGTTGGAGAAGAACCACTTTTGCCCTCTTAGTGGCATCTAGTATTGGAGCTTTGGACCAGAGGGAGACATCCTCTCCAGTAGAGTTAGTGTAATAGAGTTTGAGGCATCTGAGACACACACACTAGATAGATATGGATACAGAAAGACAATCACTCAAGGCTGAAAGCATCCTGGACAGCACAGAAGAGAGCTGGCCAAAGACTGAGGAGAAAGCTAGCCACTTTGTGAGGATTCCACTAGGTGAGAAAAGACTCCAAGGTCCAGGAACAAAGAGCCTTGACCACAAATGCTGCCTACACACATGCTTCACTACCATTAGGTTTATGCTCATTCTTTCCAAGGACACTGAATATTTGTTGGAGACTTCACCCCAGATGTATGGAGTGAAAGGAATGCTTTGTAGCTACAGGTGTTACCATGCCATCATAGTAAATGTCTTTCCTATAAACTAGACATGTCTATTGGTTGATTGTGAGAAGGAAGAATGCTTATAGGATCGTGTTAGCTACAGTGTTGGGAGGTCCAAACCAAGAGACAGATTCCTTAGAAGCTAGGAGTAGCAGCCACCCTCCAGAGATTCAACCTATGGGTATGAGTATAGGTTAAGGGAATATCCCAGAAGGATAGTACACATGAAAGAAATGTAAACAACAAAATCAAGTAGGCAAATCATTCTTTTCCCCATATACAGATCTCCTGTGCCTTCCCAGATTGGGAATGGGATAGAAACTTTGAATAACTCATAAGGAGATGGAAAGCTTTTAAGGGACTGGAATCTCCTAGAGTCTCTTATATTGACTCCAGTAACACCTGGATTCCTCTCTCACTACATCTTCATATAGGCTTAGAGCAACCTCTCTTCTTTTCCTTTTCCAAGTTCAGTACCACACCATACTACCACTTCCTCCACAGCCCTGCTTTTAAACCTCATACATAGGGCACTTCCTTACCTGACAGAGTAACTGATCTGTGACATACAATCTCCTGTATGATGTTGTCCGGGAAATTTCTCTCAATGAACAATGCTCTTTGGGTCCCAAGAATCATGGGAAATGACTTCATTTACATTAACAATAGCCTTCTCTCACCATTCCAACCCCCTCTAATCAAGTGACAAGGTCCACTGATTTCCTTCATCTATTCTTTTCTACTATCTCTACCACTAAGCTAACTCAGACCCAAATTATCTTTCACCTGGATATTGTAATAGACTTCTAATTGCTCTCCTTGTATCCAAGCTCCTCCCTCGCCAATATATCCTCACTACCACTTCCAAAGTAATTTTCTGAAAATAAAGGCTTAAACATGTCACTGATATATGAAGGTTCAAAGACCTTCAGTAGTCCTATAAAAAATGTAATACCCTCTCTGTGTTACTCTTCCAGCTTACACTCAAACTTATGGTTGGGTACTCAAAGAGTGGTTGATATCTTGGCTTGTAGATATAATTGTGGTTCTGTTCTCCTAATATTGTAGCTCACAAGCCCCCATAGATATGCTTCCATTAACAATTAGTAGACTCAGATGGCATAGCATGACCAATAGTTATAAAACATCTCCTCTACCTAATCCTACAAACACACATTGTGTCCATGGGAAAAGTGGTTACATGCTTAAAGTGTAAATGTGACTGAAACAACTCATAGTTATGGAACTACAAGGCCCCAATGTCTTTTCCCTCTTCTCATGAAATTTCCTAATAGGTGTGGTTTCTATGCTGCGGTGGCTTTGCCTCTCTGCTGAACAGGTTTCTCACCCGCAACTGCTCCTTATAGAACATAGACCTGGAGATGACTGAGTAGAAACAGCATTTCCAAGGTGCTCTCCCACCAGACCTCTTCCAAACCATGTAAAAGGGGACTCTGAACAACTTCTGGAGCCCCAGCACCCACAGAACAACACAGAGAAGCTGACTGCTCACTGAAGACAGCCCTGCAGCCCTGCAGGGAGGGCCAGCGCAGCACTCTGGGAGCCGACAGCCCAGTGTGGAGAGCCGAGCCCAGGTCTGCTTGAGCCACGGTTTTAGCCCCAGGGCAGCCAGGCTGGCAGCCAGCTGGAGGGACCCCAGAACACCAGCAGCTGTGTCGATTCCAGAATTATCAACATAGACATGCCTAGGACAAAGTAAGAGGTTAATGCCCTATGGACTTTGGGACCAGTATTTGGGGAATGCGTCAGCTTCCTCCCCTGGGGGCTAAAAGCAACTGAGGAGACACTCACCATTTTGCAGCTTCAGTAGCAGCATCAGCTCCTGGCCTGCGAAATGTAGGGAGATCCAGTGATCAGTCTTGGAGGTTAATCGCTCTTGCTGTAACCTGCTTGGATCTGGATTGTGATCTGGGGGGATGTCTGGAGTGGGCATCCAACTTGCCAGAACTGGAAGTTGTGAAGACCCCAACGTTTGGGATGGAAGCTCCCTTGTCTGGTGGCAGAGTTCTACTGTGGCAACAAGCCCAAAAGTCAAGTAATTAAGTGGCAACATGCCTCGGCAAAGGAAATAAATTAAACAGAAAAATGCAACATTAGACTCCTATTTTGGGGGCAAAAAGGATCGAAGCAGGGAACAGGAGGAGGACTGTGAGGTCAGAAATCCTGCTCCAAAAGCCCCAAAGAAAAATATGAGCAGGTTACAGGCCATAGAGGACCTTAAGAAGCAGATAAGAGAAGTGGAAGAAAAATTGGGAAGAGAAATGAGAAGGATGCAAGAAAAGTATGAAATGAGAGTCAAAAGCCTGACTGAGGTAAATAACACCCTAAAAAATAGACTAACTCAAATGGCAAAGGAAGCCCAAAAGGGCAATGAGGAGAAGAATGCCTTAAAAAGCCAAATTTGCCAGATGGAAAAAGAATCTCAAAAGTTCACTGAGGAGATTCATTCCTTCAGAGTTAGACTGGAGCAAATGGAAGCTAATGACTTTATGAGAAATCAAGATGCTGTTAAACAGATCTAAACAAATTTAAGAATAGATGGCAATGTGAAATATCTCATGGGAAAAACCACTGACCTGAAAAATAGATCCAGGAGAGATAATTAAAAAATTATTGGACTACCTGATAGCCATGATCAAAGAAAGGACCTAGAAATCACCCTTCAAGAAATTCTCAAGGAAAATTGCCCTGATGTTTTAGACCCAGAGGGCAAAACAGAGGTTGAAAGAATCCACTGATCACCTCCTGTAAAAGATCCCAAAAAGAAAACTCCCAGGAATATTATAGCCAGGTTCCAGAATCCCCAGATCAAGGAGAAAATAGTAGAAGCAGCCAGGAAGAAACAACTTCAATATTGTGGAAACACAATCAGAATAGCACAGCACCAGGCAGCTTCTACACTGAGGGATTGAGGGGCATGGAATATGATATTCCAGAGGGCAAAAGATCTGGGATTGAAGCCAAGGGTGACGTACCCAGCAAAACTGAGTATTTTGTTTCAGGGGAAAATATGGTCATTCAGTGGAATAGAGAACTTTCAAGCATTCTTTTTTTTAATTAAACAAATGCTTTATTAACTTCTGTTTTACATCACTCATTTCCGCCAGATTTTGAGTTACAACTTTTTCCCCGTTTTTCCTCTACCCACCATCCCAGAATAGCAGTCCCACAAGATATCCCTTCCCCCAATCTGCTCTCTCCCATATCTTCTCCCATACCCCCTTCAACTTTTCCATTAGAGCAAGGTGAATCTCTGTGCCCCAATGCCTGCACATCTTATCTCCCAATTACATGCAAAAGAGTATTGATAATAGTATTTATATATATTTGAAACATTTAATTTTAAGACCTCGAATTTCAGATCCATTCCCTTCCTCCCTTGCCACCCATTCCCTCTGGGAAGATAAGTAATTCCGTATGTGTTGTACATGTATAGCTATGCAAAATATTACCATAATAGATATATTGTACAAGGCTGCTTATAATTCTCTCCCACCCATCCCACCCCCAACCTGGTCCATTCCCTACTTGATCCTGTCCCTCTTCTATAGTGGGTACTTCCAACCTCCCCTCCCCCTAAGGATGCCCTCACATCCATCATCCCTCCTCTCATCCCCTTTCCCCCTATTCTGCTGCAGGTTGAGATATCCCATTTGGTATGTATGTCATTCTCTCCCTGAACCAAATTCAATGAGAATGTAGTTTTGCCTTTTTGCCTTCCTACTCTTCCCCTCCCCTGCAGCCACTTCCCCTTGCTTCTTCTACATGAGATAGTTTACCCTACCCTGTTTCTCCCCATCTCCTCTTGCCATTTTCCTCTCTCACCTCATACTTTCACCCCTTGAGTATTCTCCCTTCCCAACAAATTCAACCTATGCCCTCTGTCCATGTATAACTGTAACCATATATACACACATTCACATATGTATTCATATGACCATAAACCCTTCTTCCATTATTTTCATACTGAGAAAGGTTTCATCAGTCACAGTTATTGTTTTTCCATATAGGAATATAAATAGGTCAACTTTGATAAGTTCCTTTTGATTTCTTTTCCCTGATTACCTTCTCAGGCATCTCTTGCTTCTTGTGTCTGGATGTCAAATTTTCTATTCAACTCTGGTTTTTTCCTCAAGAATGCTTGAAAGTCCTCTATTCCACTGAATGACCATATTTTTCCCTGAAACAAAATACTCAGTTTTGCTGGGTAGGTGACCCTTGGGTTCATTCCCAGATCTTTTGCCCTCTGGAATATCATATTCCATGCCCTTCAATCCCTCAGTGTAGAAGCTGCCAGGTCCTGTGCTATTCTGATTGTGTTTCCACAATATCGAAATTGTTTCTTCCTGGCTGCTTGTAGTATTTTCTCCTTGATCTGGGGATTCTGGAACCTGGCTATAATATTCCTGGGAGTTTTCTTTTTGGGGTCTTTTTCAGGAGGTGATCAGTGGATTCTTCCAACCTCTATTTTGCCCTCTGGGTATAAAACATCAGGGCAATTTTCCTTAAGAATTTCTTGAAGGGTGATTTCTAGGTTCTTTCTTTGATCATGGCTTTCAGGTAGTCCAATAATTTTTAAATTGTCTCTCCTGGATCTATTTTCAGGTCAGTGGTTTTTCCCATGAGATATTTCACATTGCCTTCTAATCTTTCATTTGTTTGGATCTGCTTAACAGCATCTTGATTTCTCATAAAGTCATTAGCTTCCATTGCTCCAGTCTAACTCTGAAGGAATGAATCTCCTCAGTGAACTTTTGAGATTCTTTTTCCATCTGGCAAATTCGACTTTTTAAGGCATTCTTCTCCTCATTGCCCTTTTGGGCCTCCTTTGCCATTTGAGTTAGTCTGTTTTTAAGGTGTTGTTTTCCTCAGTCAGGCTGTTGACCCTCATTTCATACTTTTCCTGCATCCTTCTCATTTCTCTTCCCAATTTTTCCTCCACTTCTCTTATTTGATTTTTAAAGTCCTTCTTAAGGTCCTCTATGGCCTGTAACCTGCTCATATTTTCCTTTGGGGCATTTGGAGGGGGATTTCTGACCTCACAATTCTCTTCCTGTTCTATGCTTCGATCCTTTTTGCCCCCAAAATAGGAGTCTAATGTTGCATTTTTCTGTTTAATTTGTTTCCTTTGCCTTGACATGTTGCCACTTAATCACTTGACTTTGGGGCTTGTTGCCACAGCAGGACTCTGCCACCAGACAGGGGAGCTTTCGCCCTGAATATTGGGGTCTTCACAGTTTTCTGGCAAGCTGGATACCCACCCCAGACCTCCCCCCCAGATCACAATCCAGATCCAGGGAGGTTAAAGCAAGAGCGATTAACACCCAAGACTTATTGCTGGATCTCCCTACAGTTCATAGGCCAGGAGCTGCCACTGGAAACTGCAAAATGGCGTGTCTCCTCAGCTGCTTCTAGCCCCCAGGGGAGGAAGCCAACTCATTCCCCAAATATTGGTCCCAAAGTCCATAAGGCACTAACCTCTCACTTTGTCCTAGGCAAATCTGTGTTGATAATTCTGGAATCGACACAGCAGCTGGTGATCTGGGGTCCCTCCAGCAGGCTGCTGGCCCGGCCGCCCTGGGGCTAAAACCGTGGCTCAAGCGGACCTGGGCTCAGCTCTCCACGGGCTGCTCTGCCATCTCCCAGAGTGCTGTGCTGGTCCCTCCTGCAGGGCTTCTGGGCTGTCCTCAGCAGGAGGCCAGCTTCTCTGTGTCATTCTGTGGGTGCTGGGGCTCCAAAAGTTGTTCAGAGTCCCCTTTTACATAGCCCAGAGGTGATCTGGGGGGAGAGTGCCCTGGACTTGCTGCTTCTACTCCGCCATCTTGGCTCCCACTTTCAAGCATTCTTGAGGAGAAAACTAGAGTTGAATAGAAAATTTGACATCCAGACACAAGAAGCAAGAGATGCCTGAGAAGGTAATCAGGGAAAAGAAATCAAAAGGAATTTATCAAAATTGAACTATTTACATTCCTACATGGAAAAACAATAATTGTGACTGATGAAACCTTTCTCAGTATGAAAATAATGGAAGAAGGGTATATGGGCATATGAATACATATGTGAATGTGTGTATATATGTTGACAATTATACATGGCTAGAGGGCACAGGCTGAATTTGGTGGGAAGGGATGATATTTAAGGGGTGAAGTTATGAGGTGAGAGAGGAGAGTGGTAAGAGGAGATGGGGAGAGACGGTGGGGGGGAGGGTTGGTAAACTATCTCATGTAGAAGAGGCAAGGGGAAGTGGTTGCAGGGGAGGGGAAGAACAGGAAGACAAAAAGGCAAAACCACATTCTCATTGAATTTGGCTCAGGGAGAGAATGACATACATACTAAATGGGATATCTCACCCTGCTGGAAAGTGGGAGGAAGGGGAACGAGGGCGGGGGGGATGATGGAGGGGAGGGTATTCTGGTGGGAGGGGAGGTTGGAAGTACCCACTATCCAAGAGGGACAGGATCAAAGTAGGGAATGGACCAGGTGGGGGGTGGGATGGGTGGGAGGGAATTATAAGCAGCCTTTTACAATATATCTACTATGGTAATGTTTTGCATAGCTATACATGTACAACACATACTGAACTGCTTATCTTCCCAGAGGGAATGGGTGACAAGGGAGAAAGGGAATGGATCTGAAATTCGAGGTTTTAAAATTAAATGTTTCAAATGTATATAGATACTATTACTAATACTATTTGCATGTAATTGGGAAATAAGATGTTCAGGCATTGGGGGACAGAGACTAACCTCGCCCTAATGGTAAAGTCTAAGGGGGTATGGGAGAAGATATGGGAGAGAGCAGATTGGATGAGGGGATATATTATGGGACTGCTATTCTAGGGTGCTGGGTCGGGGAAAAAATGGGGAAAAAATTGTAACTCAAAATCTGATGGAAATGAATGATGTAAACCAGAAATTAATAAAGCATTTGTTAAAAAAAAAAAACATACACCTGCTGTGTGGATTGATCCACTGCATTCCCTGGCAATGCTTCTCTAGGGCAGCTTAGATTAGAGGTTTAACATTTCCTTTCAACAACTCTTTTGGTTCAGGGCTAGGTCCCCTCAGTAAGAGAACTCACTCTAACTTATGTTGACCAACCAGCACCTTCTCAAATAATTACCCAAGGAAACTAAGTCTTATGGTCCATGACCATTTGCCTAATAATTACCAATTGACTCCAAGATCCAGGGTTTCTTTTTTTTATATAATTCTAAGGCTCCCCTATTGTTCTCTACTATTGAATGGTTTGGGAAAAGGTATAAAAGCAATTTACATCCTGGGGGAAGTTATATTATCTTGACTGGTCTTTTCCTATGCAAATAAGTCACTCAAAACTTTTCACCCTTTACAACCCAAGTTCTTGACTTTTTTTGTGTCTAGTGAAGGGTATGGGCCACTGCTTCTCAGAATAATATGTTAAATACACAAAATAAAATACATGAGATTACAAAGAAAATCAACTATATTGAAACAGCTATCAAAATAGCTAAAGTTCCAAGTTCACAGACATCACTGAAACCCTCAGATTAAGTACCCATATTTTACAAAGTATAGCGGGATCCAGAAACATTCGAGAGAGGTGCATCTGCTGCTAGGGGCAAAAGTAATTTGAGCAGGGTGTAAAATGATCCATTCACAGTATCTGGTGATCAATCAGCAACAAACATTTATTAAGTCCCCACTATGTGTCAGGCACTGTGCTAAGCTCTGGAGATTCCAAGAAAGATAAAGACAATCCCTTCTCTCAAGCAGCTTACAATCTAACTAGGGAGATGATATGAAAACAACTATATACAAGATAAAATGGAAGTGACCAACAGAGGGAAGGAAGGCACTGATATTAAGGGGGATGAAGAAAGGCTTTTCTTAGAAGGTCCAATGCCTCTATGTCCTGCAAATTTTCTGAAGTTTAAAGGGCACACACATTTGCAAAAATAAAATACAAATTCCTGATCTAGGCACAATCTACCTCCAGCCTATCTTTCTAGCTTTATCTTACATTATTCAGTTTCACAAATGCTATGTTCTAGGCAAACATGGTTCTCCAGTCCTATCCACTCCATCCAATCTCTGGGCATTTGCTCATGCCTTTAATGCATTCCCTCTAGATCTCTATTATATGAACATCCTTCCCTTCCTGCAAAAATGCACCCCACATACAACCACCTTGATCAAGCCTTCCCTGCCTCTCCCCAGATAGAAGTGACCTCACCCTCCATATTCTGTCTCACTGGACTTTTCCAATTCACATATCTCACTGTAATTTGTGTTCCAGTTGTTTTCTATGCATAAGTTATACCTCTACTAGACTGAAAATTCCCCCCTTCAAAGCAGTGTATTGGACATATTAGATGCTTTCTTCAAATTTAACCAAATGAACTGGAAACTAAGAGGTGCCCATCAATTCAGAAATTGTTGAACAAGTTCTGATATATAGACATAAAAGAAAAATGTTACACCATGAGAAATAATGAAAGAGATAGGTTCAGAGATGCCTGGGAAGACATGTATGAACTGATGCAGACTGAAGTGAGAAGACCAAGGAAGCAATTTCTACATTTTAAGTTTAAAAATGGCTTCAAAAGACTTAAGAATTGTGATCAATGCAATGTCCAACCACAATTTCAGAGGACTGTTGATGAAGGATACTACCCATCTCCTGATTGGAGATGGATTGGAGATGGAGATTGGAGCAGGACAGAATCAGATCTATATTTTCAGACATGGTCAATATGTGTTTCTATTAATAAAGGTTACTTATTGTGAGGGACATGGGGTGGGGGTTGGATGAGGAAGTAGAATCTGGGAGAAAGGTGATCATAATTAATTAATAATAGTGATGACAAAAAAAGAAAGAAAGAAGCTTTAATTGAGCATTTTAAAATGCACAGAAGGGGAGAAAAAGTTCAGAGGGATACACATCAGGAGAGCTTTAAAACTAACATGTTGAGTATATCATATACTTTTTTAAAAAAGCTATAAAAGAGATATATGGTTTCTGAGCTAATCCTCTCTATTCTTATATTCAAATGATCATATTTGTTGGTTGTCAGGTTCAGAATAACAAAGAATTTAAAATGAAATAAATGGAATGAAATGGAATCTCAGTACAGGCCCAAGAGTATAGGACTTTGTGACTTCACATTAAATTGAATGTCTCTTACGAGACAATCTATGAAAACATGTCTAACCACATGAATAATATATTATCAGTCATAAAAAAGCAATATGGATATCCCACCCCACTTTCATTAAAGGAGTGATTACTTACAACATAAGGATTCAGACAGATTGGTGTGCATGTACTAGTGATGTATTAACTCAGGTTAATTGACTGCTGGTGATACAATGAATAGAACCCTGGACCCAGAGTCCAGTGGTAAGTGGAAGAGCTGAGTTCATGTTCAGTCTCAGGTTATGTGATCTTACTAGCTATGCGGCCCTGAGCAAGTCACAACCTCTGTCTGCCTCAGTTTCCTAATCTGTGAAATGGGGATAATAGCAGTACTTACCTCCCAGTGCTGTTGTGAGGATCAAATGAGATAATATTTGTAAAGCACTTTGCAAACCTTAAAGTACTACATTATTATTAATATTATTATTATTATTATATCAAAATTTATTAAGTGCCTACTATACATCAGACCCTGTACTACATACTGGGGATTAAAAAAAAAACACAAAAGATATTCCTGTCCTCAAGAAGTTCACAATCTAAATTATCTCTATCTCTATTGTCAACTAAGCTACTCAGATCAGTATCAATATCAGAATCTTAATCTCAAAGACGAAATATTGTCAATAATAAACAGTAAGATTCACCTAACACTGAAATATATATCACATTAGTTTAATGTTTTATAGCTTTCCTTTATGCTGTCAATTATAGAAATATGGTACTGAGTATTTTTCACAGAGAAGACATTCAATTTCTCCATATGTGACTCTTTCGTGTTTTAAGTGCTTCTTTTGTGTGGAGGAAATAAATAGCTGTCCTATTCCTGATCTATATTGTCCTTTCTGTTCCCCTTTGGAAGGCCCTTAAAATAAGCCAAATTTGAGCTTTCTTTAGAAGATTTTCATCAATTCTCTGGATATAGGGACGAACAGCCAAACAGTACAGGAAAGAGTTTATTTAGAGATCAGCCTCCCCCAGGACAAAACCCAATCTGGATATGATCCCAGAACTGAAAGACCCTTTTATGTGGGCACTTCTCAACCCCTGGATTAGCAATAGTCTGCTGTTACACCACCATTTTTCCTTTCCATCAGGAATTCAACTCAGATACAAAATCTGCCCTCAGTTGAACCCCTTCTCACCATTGTTTCTTTTTGTAAATTAAGAAAGAAGTCTCAGGCTCAGTAATAGAGCACCGGCCCTGGAGTCAGGAGGACTTGAGTTCAGATCTGACCTCAGACACTTAACACAAAAAACTAGCCGAGGATATAGAGGAGAGCAGATTGGGGGAGAGGGTATTCAGTGGGATCACTGTTTTGGGGTGGTGGGTAGGGGAAAGATTGGGAGAAAATTTGTAACTCAAAATCTTGTGGAAATGAATAATGTAAACTAAAAATAAACATAAAATTTAATTTAAAAAAAGAAGCACATCATCTCTTCAGTTCTTGTTTTCTTTCTAAAAATGTTTCAAGCACCTCTTTATTATTGAATGTCCATCATTTTTCACTTACAATTAAGCTCAGATTTGCAAGGTAGGTCACCCTGAATTCTACCCTGAGCTCTATTGCTCTTCAGAACACATTATTCCATTCCCTCCTGTGTTTTCTTGTGGGTTCAAAATAGTCTTGCATTATTCAAATTTCTTTTCCTTTGTCTTTGAAGGTCTTTCTCCCAATCACTTGCAGAACTTCTTGTTTCTGGATTGAATTGTTAAATTTAACCAGTATGTGTCTTGGAATCTGCAGGCTTAGGTTTTTTCCTAGAAGTGAGCTATGAGTTCTTTCAAAGGGTATTTCATATTTTGTGTCCAGAATCTCTGGGCAGTTCTATTCTATTATGTCCTTCATTGTGGAATTAGGGTTTTTTATCCTGCCATGTTTTTCTGTGCAGTGCTACACAACATACAAACACATACACAAACACAGAGCATTCTGTCCTGCTCCCTCTGTTCCCCAGTTCTCTGACTTCACACTAGAAGTTCAGAGAATTGTCACACTAGTGTTTTAGGGTTCTTTGCCCCAGCCTTGAAAGTTCAGAATTTGGCAGCATTAGTACTAAAGAGTTTTATGCCTTGACATTGTCTGTCATTTGCGGACCCCAGCAGGCTTTTGCTCCTGTTGAAGGTCTGTTGCCATACTGGCCAACTGTCACAGCCCAAACAAACTTTCTTGGCCTGGAATCAGGGTCTCCAAAGCATTGGGAAGAAGGAGGAGTGATTGAAGTATGAGATTAGATTCTGTGGCAATTCTAAGTGTCAAATGCTTAAATCTGCTAAGGCAGCTTCATAACCACTATATAAAAGGTGGGCAGTGGTGCTGAGTGAGCTCAGGGTCAATGTTCTGTCAGTTCATGGTTCTGTTCTTGTTGTTTTTTACCTTCTGTTGGACTCTGGATGTCCTAGACTATGGATAAAACCGAAGTTGTTTTGACTTTGGTGTATTATTCCTGTTATAAAGAGGTTTGAGAGGTTGAAAGAATCAAAGAAAATGTCTAGTCCTACATCTAACATTGTTGTTAACATAAATCCAGACATGGCCATAAGTTCCTAATAAATATTTTATCATTTATTCATTAATTTTAAGGGATGGCTTAGTGGGGTGGAAAAGGGAAAATAACATATTCAGAACATATTCACAATAATTCAGAACATATTATTTCTATTAACAAGGGATGTCAATAGAAATGATATTCTTTAAAATGGCTATCACAAGTTTGTATAATTTTGAAACTGAAATTATTTGCTTGCCATACTCAGGATTTCTCTTGCCTCCAAGTTTTAGGTTTGGGTTTTAAGTACCTTTAGCCCAAGAGAATTATCAAACAACTTTTATAGATCGATTCAGGGTACTAGTATCTCTTTATGGAGACTAAAGTAGGAAATATAGCCTAAGTCACATATCCTGAGGAAATTTTTAGGAAGTAAGTGATAACTAGACAAGGCGGTAAAAAGCAAATTGGCAAAATAGAAGAGAGGGGGGTGGCGAGGTGGCGCAGTGAGTAGAGCGCTGGCCCTGGAGTCAGAAGGACCTGAGTTCAGATCCGGCCTCAGACACTTAACACACACAGAAAAACCTAGTCGTGTGACCTTGGGCAAGTTACTTAACCCCAATTGCCCTCCAAAAAGCAAAAAAAAAAAAAAATAGAAGAGAGGACTGGTTTGCTTTCTGGTCCTAGTCAATAACAAGTAATTTCTGTTTGCTTTATGTTTAATCACATAAAAGGAACTGTTCCTCAACCCTGGCAAAACAAGGCACATTGCACCCAGAAAACACTCTTTGTAAAGATTCCTGCTGGTAACATTATTTCAAAACGTAAGGGGGAAAATGTGGTGGAGATAGGAGTTTGAAGGGTTGAACATGAATTATTTTTTCTCTCTCCACTGCCCAGAGATAGCTTAACCATCCCCACTCATTCTGGATAGCGAATACAGACTAAAAAGTTGGTCTTGGGCTCAACCCCTGCCTCTGACATACTGACTGTGTGACCCAGGGCAAGTCACATAAACTTTCTGCACTCTAGTCAATACTCTAAGAACAGAAGTTGCAGAGAAGGTAGCAAACTACATCAAGAAAGGGAATTTCTCACCTGGGACTCCCTATAATAATGAAATAACAAACCCAGTTTAAAAGGTTAATTTGGCTAAGGAATTGGATGATATAGGAGCAGCCTGCATTAGCTGAGAGGATTTCTGAATTGTTCAATGAGACAAACTTCTCTCCATTGTTTACAAAAATGTCCTAGAAGATCAGAGGTCATTCATTGAGGGTCATCTAACAGACTATCCAAGCAAAAATCCATAGATGACTCTAACACAGAGAAGAAGCTGAAATAACTAAAAGAAATCTGCAGGGATAGATAGTCTGCACTGGGCAGGTTCTTGGCTCCTAATACTTCCCAAGCACAAGTTTCCATTTGAAAGTGAAAGAATACTGCCATTGTTTGGTACCTGATGGGAAGAAAGGAATCCTGAACAGATCAGAACAAAGTGTTATCAAGCTTTTGAAATCAGCGCAAAGACGTAGCCAACACTTCCTCTAGACTGGGTCTGGCTTGGACTTCTGACATGTTCTCTGTTGAGAGCTTTTACTGCCCGGAGAAAGCCTGTTTTCTGGGAAAGAGAATTTTTGACAAAATCTTTGCTGAGCTTAAGATACTGAAGGGAAGAATCCTACAAAGACAACCCACTAATAATGTGATTATGGTAAGGCAAGTGCCTCACCATTGTGGACTTTGGGCTCAAGGAGAAGAAGCTTAAGGAGGGTACAATTAGCCAGTGTTCCAACTGTTGTCTGCCTCATACTAAAATGTGTACAATAGCCACTTAACCACTTGTGAATAGTCTTTATAGGTGCCTGCTACTTCTTTTTGGATTTCTAAATTTATCTAAAGGTTTGGGGTGTTAATATTAATGTCCCAGAGCCAATAAACATTTGGGGAGCTGCCAGTTTCTATCTAAAATAACCAACACAGGGAGACAGAATTTTTATTCAGATTTACATGTTTGCAATAATCCTTCTGGCCTTCTACAAGAACCTCTCCCAGTTCTCCTTGAGGTTGGTGCCTTCCTTCTGCTGATAATCTCCACATTAGCCTTTCCATAGTTTGCTTCTGCAAAATTGTTTGTGTGTTGCTTCTCTAATCAGACTGTGAGTTACTTGAAAGCAGAGGACTGGTTTTTGTCTTTCTTTGCACTCCTAGTGTTTAGCATAAACAGGTGCTTGGTATTGATTACTGACTGGTGTGATTTCATAAGGCCACTGTTAAAACAGCTCCCACATCTGACGAATGAAAACTTCCTATCCATTGGGCCTTTTGTGGTATGGAGAGAAAAGGGAGGGAGGCAGAGGGGAATCATGATTTCCAGGCACAGCTCTAATTACTATGGACCCTTTAAGGTTGGCATGTTCATGGCTATAGTAGAAACAGATGCCCCTTAGATATAGTATGGGGTATATATACTGCCATGTGCACCTTTGGGACCAAAGCAGCAAAGTGCTTTAAGTCAATACTCTAAGAACAGAAGTTGCAGAGAAGGTAGCAAACTACATCAAGAGAGGGAGTTTCTCACCTGGGACTCCCTATTATAGTGAAATAACAAACCCTGTTTAAAAGGTTAATTTGGCAAGTGCTTTAAGACAAAATATTTTTAAAATTATTTTTAAATAGCATTTTATTTTTTCCAATTACATGTAAAGGCAATTTTAATATTCATTTTTATAAAACTTCAAATTCAAAATTTTTCTCCCTCCCTCCCCTTCCCTCTTCCTAAAACAGTGAGTAAATTGATACAGATTATATATGTGCAATCATGTAAGACATATTTCCATATTAGTAAGACAAAGTTTTAATTCTAGTCAATGTGCTCTGGAGAAGGGCAAAAAATGGTGCATATCCCATTATTTGTTAAGTTAATGGACTGCTTGTTTTCATTATTTTTATAACACTCATTTTATCTTCATGTAAATGGTCTAAAAGAGCTAATGTACAAGGGAAAAGGGGCAGTAAAAATGAAATGTTTGACATTCATAGTTATCCTTCAAGCAGAGCAGTAAAACAAAAACCTATGGAAGTAACTTTTTTTTTAGGATTCTTGATTTGGTGACTTTTTCTTTTGATATTTGCCAAGCATGTATGAAAGGTGCTGTGATATTGTGGAGAGAGACCTAGCCTCAAAACCAAGGAGACCTGGGTTTAAGTTCTACCACTGACATATACTGACTATGTGATTCTTGTAATGACACTTATCTTCTACTCTCTAAGACTGTAAGCTACAGGAAAAGTGCCAGCCTGCATTGGTGGAGGGAATTTCCTTATCCTAGAGTTCCCTAACCCAATAGAATGACAGTTTCCCATGAAACTCTAGGGGAGGACAGGAGTGGAGGGGGAAGAGAAAATAAATGCTTAACAAAAGAAAATCACAGGTCCAGTTCCCATCTCCCCAACTTGTATATACTATAAAAACAGTTAACAAAGAAATAACATGCAATGATGACTAGCCATGGTTAATGGCTTGTGAAATTTTCACGAATTATACAAGCACAGTCGTTAAAAACTCATGTATCTATATAAGCGGAATAAAAGTTTTATGAATGGACTTTGTTAACACAAAATGAGAAGGGCAGGGAAAAAATACACTAGTGACTATGTCATGCTCAACAATATTGGCATAGATTGTTGGATACCCTAGAATTCTTATGCAAACAATATATATATATATATATATATATATATATATACTTCAGTAATTTGGTTCCAGTATGGGGGATACATCTGTGTAAATCCAAGTGATTCAGTAGGGCAAGAAAAAAGTTAAAGCAAGGTTAATCGACTTTCCCAAGAAAACACTATATGACACTATAAACACTATGACAATGTAGATAGGAAAAACCACAACCACAGAACAATTAGAAGTAAATGTTCCAAAAATAGAAAGAATCATCACAGCCCCAAAGAAGAGAAATGTAAAGACCCCTTCATCCGCCCACCCACCCCATAGAAGTGCATATGTTTTCAGATATTTTTAACATATTTATCTTTCATTCTGATTTTTTTCTTTTGTCTTTTGTATTGACAAATATTTTTTTATTATATGGGATTCATTTAGACCCATCCTCTGGCTCTAACCCCCCTCTTCAGCTTGCCAAACACAAACCCTTAACTGAAGTCCATGAGAACTACTACTCGCCTTCCTTTAAAAAAAAATCTCTTTTATTATAAATTTAACAATCAATAAGATGGGGGCAATGAATAGAATGCTGGGCCTGGAGTCATGAAGACTCATCTTCCTGAGTTCAAATTTGGTTTCAGACCCTTAGTATCTGTGTGACCCTGGGCAAGTCACTTACCCCTGTTTGCCTCAGCTTCCTCATCTACAAAATGAGTTGGAGAAGGAAATGGCAAAATCATTTCAGTATCTTTACCAAGAAAAGCCCAAATAAGGTCACAAAGAGTGAGATACAACTCAATAACAACAAAATGTGGATATCAATAAACAAAGTATCAATAAGAATTTTTTTAAATGATGGCTCTAAACAAAGGACAGTTTTTAGGTGACTGGACTATGAGTAACTTTCAATAAGCCAGAAAGTAACAACATCATTGTAAATCATCCAGTTCAAAATTGACACTGCATTTTCTTTAGTGAGCACTTATTTATATAGACATTCTGAAACAGGGAGGATGAAGTAAAAAGAGAGACAGCCCCTGCCCTCAAAGTGTTTACATTCCATTGTGAAAATACAACCTGTGCCCAGATAATTAGATTCTGTATATACAAAATAAAAATGCATCTGAATTTTGGTCTAATATCAATGTCCTTCAAATCTGACTTCATTGTACCTATACAACCTTAAATTTCAATCGCTTTTGTGAAATTTTTTTCCAATTTAGTAGATTTTATTACTATCCCTGACACATATCATGCTTATTCTCCCTTCTGTCTCTTTTCTCATTCTGCTCCCCATACCTAGATATGTCCTTTATCCTCTCTACCTGTCCAAATTCAACTTGGGCAACTTAACCAAATCTTTGAGAAAGATAATTTCAGCAATCTCAGCCACTGATAACCACGATAATGATAATTAATTATACTAATCATTATTTCGCCCAAGTGAAAAAGGAAGAAATGAAAGGGTATAGAGAGGGCAGAACATGGTCCCTGCTTTCAAGAAACTAACAAATGAGTTGTAGAGACAAGTCAAATCAACAGCATATATGAAGTACCTACTATGTGTCAAGCAGGATATAAAAAAGGGGAGAAATAAATCCTGTCCTCAAAGAACTCACAATCTAATGGGGAAAGCAGCAAACTATGTGCAAATGAAGTATATAAGGGACAAATTACAGATACTCTCGGAGGGAAGACACTAGAATTAGGGCATAACTAAACAAAAAGTAATAGCTATATGAGAAAAGAGATTCAGAAGATGTCACAAAACACCTAATTAATTACCAAGAGATTGGTGGGGAGTGAGTGCTACATGGGGTTAGAAGTTGGAAAAATATGCTAAAAAAAAAAAAGCTTCAAAGAGGAAGAGTTTATCTATAAGTGGAAGAATGAACCATAGGCTCATAGTCTTAGAGGTGAAAGAGCCTTTCAAAAACCACCTAACTCAACCCTTCATTTTACAGAGAAGTGATTTGCTGAAGGTGGCACCCTTCAGCAAATAAGTCCAAGATTCAAACCCAGGTTAGCAGATTCCAAATCTTTTTCTGTTGCATCATGTTTCCTATCTAAAATAATATACACTGATTGCATGAATTCATTCTAGGATTATTCCATTTAGCAGTGCAGAGGGAGGGGCTGCATGTTATCTGTTTAAAGTTTACCTCACACACACCAAATTTGCAGAGGTGATCAAATATGGAAAGAATGGATGTTGGACAGAAGTCAGATATACTAATACTGTTTCTGGCACTGTAAATTGGTTCAAGCATTTGCAAAATCAATTTGGAATTGGGCAGGAAATTTTACCAAACTTTTCATACACTTTGACCCAGAAATCCCACTACGGCCATGTGCTTCCAAGGAAGTAAAAAACAAAAAGTCTTATTCATATCAGAATATTCATGTCAGGACTTTTTTGTGGTAATAAAAAAAAACTGGAAATCAAGTGGGCGGTCATCATTTTGAAAAGTAGTTAAACAAATTGTGGTATGTAGATATAATAAAATATTCTTAAGTGGTAAGAAACAAAAATATAAAGAATTCAAGGAAATATAGGAAGATATTATGAATTTGCATAAAGCATATCCCAGAGAATAATATACATAATGACCTAGGCAAATAACTAAACTTCTCTCTGTTTCAGTTTCCACTTCTGTAAAATAAAGATAACAATAATACCTATTTCCCAGAACTGCTATGAGGATAATATGAGATAATGTGTGTGAAGTACTTTACAATCCTTAAAGTGCTTTATTAATGCAAGCTATTTTATTATGATGGTTATTGGAATAATAAGTACATTTTAGAAACACAAAATAGCAACTAAAATCGGAAAATAGGTGCTATAACTATAATGGGGCAGCTAGGTGATTCAGGGGATAGAGAGCCAGGCCTGGAGTCAGGAAGACTTGAATCTTATCTCGGACACTTAATAGCTGTGTGATCCTGGACAAGTCACTTAACCCTGTTTGCCTCAGTTTCCTAATCAGTAGAATAAGCTGGAGAGGGACATGGTAAGTAACTCAAATATCTTTGCCAAGAAAACTCCCAATTCGGTCACAGGGAGTCAGACATGACTAATTGACCAAAAAAATTATAAGCTTGACCATTTTTGCTTACGTCATCCCTCAACCTGCCGCTTAAAACTTAGTCTCTTTTCCAATTTTATCACTCCAAGTTCTAGAGAAATACAAAAGGATGCTAGATATTTTGTGTCTCATTACTACAATTATAATCTATTTTTCATTAATTAATTAGTTCAGAGTGTGGGGAGAGGGGGATGGGGGAAGGTGGTGGAGGGGAGGGAGGGTTGGGGAGAGGGAAGTTGGAAGCACCCACTTTTGAAAAGGGACAGGATCAAGGTGGGGAGTGGACCAGGTGGAAGGTGGGATGGGAGGGAGGGAAATATAGTCAGTCTTTTACAATGTATCTACTATGGTAATGTTTTGCATAGCTACACATGTACAGCATATACTGAGTTGCTTTTCTTCCTTTTAAAATCAATTTTTAAAAAAATATATAAATACTATGATTAATACTATTTTGCATATAATTGGGAGATAAGATGTGCAGGCAATGGGGCATGGGGATTCCCCTTGCCCTACTGGAAAAGTCGAAGGGGGTATAGGAGAAGAGATGGGAGAGAGCAGATTGGTTGAGGGAATATCCTGTATGACTGTTATTCTGGGGTGGTGGGTAGGAGAAAAATGGGGAAAAAATTGTAACTCAAAATCTGGCGGAAATGAATGATGTAAACCAGAAGTTAATAAAGCATTTGGGAAAAAAAATTAATTAGTTCAATCTCCCACCCCAGTTCATTTAATGAATTGGAGAAAAATTCTTTACCAATGGTGTGGATGATTTTGAGTCCAGATAGCTGACCCAGGAAGACCTGGGTTCTAACACATACTGACTATGTCACCCTAGGTAAATCACTTAACTCTGCAGAGTTCTAGGCACCTCGATGAGACTATAAATTGCAAAGAAGGTGATGACCTGCATGGGTGGAGAGTTTCCCCACTTGAGGTTCCCATGAACTTATAGGTCCATCCTATAGCAATCATCTTAATTTCATATGATTAAATCAATATCAAAATGACTAAACATGCCCTAGGAGGCTTGAGAAGAGGAGAGAAGGTTTGGAACAGTTAGTAAAATAGAGAATGGATTAGAGAAAAGAAGCAAAGTTGTCTTGCTGCTGAGATGATGCAAAATAAATTACAACCAGAGGTTTGAGAAAAGAAGGCAAATAGATAAAGAAGATGTAGATAAATGATTGCTAGGTTAAAAATGTTCATTATGTTTTAAAAACAATCTCAAAAACAATTTTAAAAGGGGAACTGTGAACCTCTTTTTGGAACTATCTCCACCTTTCATGTTAGTTATTTTGGAAAATAACAAAGAAAGAAATGTTGGGCATTTCCTCTTCACCCTCCAGCCCTCCAAACCTACATGTAAAAAGGAGCAGGGCGTTTTCAAAATGTCTCTTCCAGCCACTGTTCTTTCCCATTTTTGCTACCACCTTATCACTTCACACCGGGACTACTGGCCTTCCCACCTCTAGGCTTCCCTCCTCCCCAATGTGTGTTGCTTCTTCCTGTTTAATTTTCCGAATGGAGATTTGGGATGAAGTAATTCCCCACCTCAGCTTTTAATGGCACTCCATTGCCTACTGCCTGGACCATATCCAATGCTTTAGGCTGGTATTCAAGATTTTCCACCATTTGGCCCTAACCTTTTCAGCCTTGACTCTATAACTATTCCCAAATACAAACCCTTAGCTGAAGTGTGTCAGAGCTACTATTTTTTTAATTCTCTTTTAAAAATATTAAAAATTATTTTTTAAAATTCCTTCCAAAATTCTCCTTTATTATAAATTTAGCAATCAGTTAATATATTCTGGTACACAAAGAATAAGAAAAGGGATTGTATAAGAAATTGAAATTCTTGCTTAGTTTACTATATATAATTAAACAAGATAGTAACAAAATTGGTATTTATAGCCTCTACTTTTTTCTTTTTTCTGTAAGTTTAAAAAATGTTTTATTGATTTTTTTCATATCTGTTGACACTCCCTAACCCACCCATCCGTCATTCAATTCCTTCATTTCATAAATGGAGTGGACTTGGAGTTTGAGCATTGGCTCAGCTTTTTATGACTTGTCTGACCTTGGGCAAGCAAGGTAAATCCAATGTGTTTTTTTCAAAAGCAAGTAAAGCCCATCTGAGCCTTAGCTTCCTCATCTGTAAAAATGATGGACTAGATTATTTTGAAGAGTCTATCCAGTTCTGATATACTGTGATCTTGAAGTTCAGAAAGGTTGAATGATTTGCTCTGGGTCACACAGCTCAGTGGCAGAGCTGGGAACAGAAACCAGGTCTCCAGATTGCTGATCACATGATCTCTTTACCACATCACCAAACCATGCTCCTCCCAGCCCCACCTTTGTGTGGGTGAAACTTCTGGGCAGCTCACTCCATGCTGTAAATATGTAGTAAAGCAATCAACACCTTGGCCATATCTGAAATGGCATAATTCCATTCTGTAACAATGGACCATTACCTCTTCTTCTAAGTGGGAAGTATGCTTTATCATCATTGTTCTGAAGCAAAACTTTTTGATGCTTTTGTCTACCAGTAAGCAGACCTACACACATCTGTTTAGCTCTTAGTGTATGCCAGGCAGTAGGGTTACACAGCAAGTTGATTTCTTTCACGTTATACTTATTGTCACCCTGTAAATTGACCTCAGGATTCTGCCCATTTCGTTCTGCAGCATACTAACCTTTCCCAAACACACATTGGGTTTTTTTACCTCCATGCCTTTGATAATGCTGCTTCATTTCCCTTCTGACCTTTTCTCCTCCCTCCTTCCTTGCACAGTCTGTAGAACTGGGATGAATCCAATGAAACTTTCACCTATCAAAAGCACCATCCCCCCAGTAATTCATCTAAATTCATTCAACAAACAGTGCTAAGCACAGGAAATACAAAGACAAAAATGAGAGTCTCTATTCTCAAGAAACTCCCATTCTACTGGAAGAAGCCCTCATGTATTTCGAGGTAATTGGAGCTCTAACACCACCACCCCCATATTTTCTCTGATCAAAGAGAGAATGGACTTCCAAGCAGTGCAGTATCAGGAATTGTGACTTACTTCATACATATGTGCTTTACTACCCTTGCATGGTGAGTTTGAGTTTACTCTCCCATGGGGAATTTATCATATTCAAAGAGAAGGAGAGTTTATGGATTATTTTAGCAACATGCCAGAGCAGAGACAATACAGGCATTGGGGTGTCTCTGAGAATTAAAGTGAGACAGTAACATAGCAGTGACCAGCCAGGGTGGGTTAGGCATCACCATCATCCCCTTGGCTTCATGAGTGAGTCACCCTTCAAAGGGAGGGGGTATGAGAATGGCCAGCGACAATGGACCCAGAGGAGAAGTGAGTTTCCAAGAAGTTTCACCCATACAAAGGTGGGACTGGAAGGAGCAAAGTGATTGGCAGCTCTGTTGGCTCACTCACCAGCCTACCCCGAAGTGAACCACATGGCATAAAAGGGAAGTATAGCATGGTTTGGTGATGTGGTAAAGAGATCACATGATCAGC
Source organism: Gymnobelideus leadbeateri (assembly GCA_011680675.1). Classification (NCBI taxonomy): domain Eukaryota; kingdom Metazoa; phylum Chordata; class Mammalia; order Diprotodontia; family Petauridae; genus Gymnobelideus; species Gymnobelideus leadbeateri. The sequence goes on from WOXC01000108.1 coordinate 640,288, forward strand.
AATCAGGAGGCAGGTTTTTGTTCTCAGCTCTGCCATTGAGCTGTGTGACTCTGAGCAAACCATTCAACCTCTCTGAACTTCAACTGGACCAACTCTTAAAAACAATTTAATCTACACACTTACTAGCCATGTGACTTAGGACAAGTAACTTAACCCCAGTTGCCCTCCAAAAAGAAAAAAAATCTAGTCCATCATTTTACAGATGAGGAAGCTAAGGTTCTGATGGGTTTTACCTGCTTGAAATAAAAATCAGATATACCTTTCTTGCCCAAGCTCATTCAAGTTATAAAAAGCAAAGCCAAGGCTCAAACTCCAAGTCCACATTATTCATGAAAAGCAAGGATTGAAATAAATGATCTCTCAGGACCTTCCTAGTTCTAAAGTTCTACATTAAAACCCTTCTTGTATTGTTTTAATTGCAGCAAGAATGAAATTATAATTACATCAGCAAGTGGAATGCTGCAAAACCACTCCAGCACAACTACTGAACAGATCAGAGCAAAAAGCCTTGGTCTTTTGGGAAGCTGGGATCCTGGGTGTGGAGCAGGATCAATGTAGAAAATGTGGCAAAATCATTGATTCCTCCTGTTGCAGATTTACCAAAACTGAGAAGCTTATGATTTGTGAGATAGCACCATTGGAGTCCAAATATTCACCTTTCCCATCTAATTGAAATTAGATAAAGTAATAGAAAATGAAATTTAAAAATCACACCCACACCCTAAATGACAACCAAAGGGCTGTGGACTACACAGAAGACTAATAGGTGGATGTTTCTGTAATCAAGTTTGCAGTTTCCTTTTCATTCAGGATAATTATTAGATTAGTATTTGATAAGAAATAGATCTGTAACTTATAGAACCCAAGGTTATCTTAGAACTTGGGATAAGGAGATATTTCTTTAATATCCTCTCATCTATTTCTAAATAATATGTTATTCCTCCCCCCCCAATTACATGTTAAAACAATTTTTAACATTTTTTTAAGTTTTGAGTTCCAAATTCTATCCCTTACTCCCTCCCTGAGATGGTAAATGTAATGGCAACCACAGAAGTAGTTCACACCTTGTTTCAGCTATTGAATTAACACCTTTTTTCAGTTCAAGTTTCTTTTGAGCCTTGTATCAAGTCTGTTAAGAAACAGAATGTGTGAACTCCTGGGGAGGAGCTAATGATTATATAAGGAGAGCCCCAGGGCTAGAGACAGCAGAACTAAGAATAGGATTCTTGTGGTGGCAGTGTCAAAAAGGAGAAAACTTGTGGTATCCCAGCACTCTGTTTGGTCTGTCTGTGTTGATCTTTGTTTGTGATACTTTGTACAGAAGCCCTGGGACCTTACTGGAAGCCTTCAAAGAGGATTTTCTGGTTGTATGTTTACAGAAATCCTGGAGGAGGGTTTTGGAGGTCTTGGGACTTTGCTGATGATTTATGCTGACCTCTCGGACCTTGTTTATGGGTCTGTGTTGATTTCTATGTTAATGATTTGTGTTGAGTTCTCACATCTTGTTGGTGGGTCTGAGTTGATTTCACAGGCAAATAGAGAATTGATGATGGTGCCAGGAATGTGTATGAATATTATTGTGGCTCTGTCAAGCTTTGTCTTCCCAAAAACAGGAACTGTGATGGACTTGAGGTGGACAGGACACTGTGAACTTCAATATGGAATGGGAACTGGACAAAGAACTGGACAAGGAGCTGGACAAGGAACTGGGAGCTGCCTGCCTTTGAACCCAGGTGACAATTGGTTAGATTCATGTGGGAGCTGGGACCATGGAAGAGGAGCCATGGAAGCTGAAACCCTGCCCTGAGTCAAGATGAAAAGACCTTTCTGTGGGCACAGAGTAGTGATGAAATTGTGATTTACTTGTTACAGAAGAGTGGATGGCCTGTGTATTTTCTACTACCCCTTAAGAGGATACTGAGTAGTGACTGATGGCTGAGTAATGACCGATGGTTGAAGAGTGACTGATGACTGAATAGTGGCTGATTTGTAACTTAGTGTACCCCATGGGTGGGGGACTTTGACCTTTTGTGCTTTACGATTGAATGATTGAGTTACAAAGTGATGGATTGACTAAATGATTGTACTTTGTTCAAAACTGTATGACCACTTTGGTGAAAATTGTGGCCATTTTAGTGATAAGTTGTTGAGTTATTATGTCATTTTGAATGTTATATTTTGATTTTCTGTGATAAGTTGTAATACTGCAAATGCTGTACCTTGATTTTCTATGAATGTTTTGCTCTGATTTGTTACTGTATAAATAGAGTGTTCACTATAATATATAATCAGAACCTTGAAAGCTGTTCACAGCAGCCATCCTCTGGAAAGCTGCTCATTCATGGCTTTACAGGAAACAATATGAAATTAGAAAAGCATGGAATTGTTTACATCTCATCTATTTTTAGAACCAGTGGAGCCAACACATTTGGCTCTCTTCATAAGACCTCCTTGACATGGTCCATGGATGTTTCTACAAGGAAGGATCAGAGTTTCAGAAGTCTAGCAATAGAAGAGACCATTTACTCCAAGTCCTTCATTTTATTAGTGAAGAAAATGAGGACCAGAGAGATAATCTGAGGCTCAAAGTCATCACATAAGTAGGAATTTCTAGCAATGAGTTTCTAACAGATCAATTCAATTTAACAAGTCTTCATTAAGTGCCTAATGTTTGCAAGGTTACAATCATAGAAGCACAAAGTAAAAGGAACCTAAGAGGCCATCCATGCCAACCTATACTTGAAATGGAATTCCCTTTATGATATTCTGGAAGAAATGGTCGTCCATCATTCAGTGAAGACCTCTGTTAATGGACACCCCACTCCTGCCCAATGTGGTTAATTTCATTTTGTAAAGTTCGAATTACTAATGTTTCTCCTTATGCTGAGCCAAAATCTATTTCTGCCTCTTCTACCCAATGACTGTCATTTTTGTAGCCAACAGTAAAGCTGAATAAGCCTACTCCCTTCTTCACATGAGAGCCCTACCAATAATTTCACAGAGTTACCATGACCCCTGAACCTTTGCTTTCCCATGCTGAACATGCCCAGTTCTTCCAACCATTACTTATATGATATGGTCTGGGCCATCTCTAGTCTTCTTGATTGATATCTGGCCACTGGACCCAGATGGCTCTGGAGGAGAAAGTAAGGCTCATGACCTTGAATAGCCCTGCCTCACTTAAATCAAATTCAATTGCAAGTCATGTCATCATTTCCCTGATGTCACAGTCTTCTTCAAAAACAGAGGACAAAGCACATATGATACAGACTCAAATGTTCTCACCAACCCAATTGCCCACCTCTGGATAGGCTCCAGTTTGTCAGTCTCCTTTCTAAAAGGTGGTATCCAGAAGTGAACAGTAGAATCCAGGCATCTGGGGCTAGCATCTCTCATGTTCTAAACATTAGGTCCCTCTTCATGGTGGTAGAAGATCATATTAACTCTTTTGGTCACCATGTTGTTTTGTGAGTACACAACTCAGTTTGTAATCTTCTAGAACACCAAGAGCTTTTTTCATAGGAACTTTTGTCGTGCTGTGCCAGCCCCATTTTCTACTTCTTCAACTGAGTTGTTGAATACAAGTATAAGGCTGAATTTGTCTATTAAAATTCATTTCACTTCTTCATTAAGAAATGACAGCATAAGTTTGTCAGTGGAAGCAGCTTGGTGGTGCAATGAATAGAAAACTGAACCTGAAGTCAGGAAGACCTAAGTTCATATCCAGCTTCAGACATTCACTAGCTGAATGACCCTCGGCAAGTAACTTAACTTCTCTTTGCCCAATCTTCTGGAGAAGGAAATGGCAAACTAATTAAGTTTCTTTGCCAAGATTACCCCATGGACAGTATTAACATGCAATAGTCCATGGGGCCATGAAGAGTCAGGCATAACTGAAGGATTGAACAAAAACAAAGGTTGTCAGTATCTTTGGGGACCTCATTCTATCATTCTATATATAGTAGAACCTCGGTTTATGAGTAACCTGGTTTACATAGGCTTCCCTGGATGAATTTTTTTGCAAAATTTGTCTTGCAGGACAAACAAAAATTCTCAGTACAAACATCATGTTTGGATGGCTTGGGAAGGGAGGACGCTTAACTAGGGCAATGGTTTTTGTTTGTTTGTTTGTTTGTTTTGCTTTCATATGTCAAACAAAGAAACCTCAGGTCTGTCTGTTGCCTAATCAGCCTCAGTCCATGTTGACCCTTTGTGAAGGCGGTATTGTTGGCTCTTAACAGGACCATTACAAACGTGTTCACATCTGTTTGCATATGTACTGTGGTACTTTGCATAAAAGTGTATGGTAGTGACTGTGATCTATAACAATATTTGTAACAATGGAGGAACATGGCCATGAGCTGATGACAGTCGAACTAATGGATCTGCATGAGGATATTTTGGAGGATGTCTCATCTGTGGCAGAGGCTGAGAGGTCGGAGGAATCCCTCCCCTCAAGTGAGATTAGGGAGGTTTATCAGATGTGGGGAAAAGCGCAAAATTTTGTTGAAAAACATCACCTGAATAAGGCTGTAGCAATGAGAGCCGAGAATATTTTTAACAATAATGCAATGTCACAGTACCGTGACATTCTGAAAAAAATACATCAAAAACAGGTGTTGTTAGATAGATTCCTAGTCAGAAGCCAACATAAAGAAAAAAAAAATCCGTGAGTCAAAACATGAAAGTGATTCTAAAAAACGAAAAATAAGGGAAGGCAGTAGTGCTAGTCCTACTTTCAGTGAAAGTAGCATAAGAGAGAACACTCCAAGTGGAAATCCCTGATGTTCTTATGGAAGGAGATTCTCCTTGCAAGCAATAACCCTTCCTCCTCCTCCTCCTCTTCCCTCTTGTCTCCCTCACACCAGTCATGACTCTTCTCAAAGGAAAAGTGCAGGTTAATTTGTTTCATTTTCAATTTATATTGTGTATAAATCATTGTTATAGTATTTCAGGGACAAAAAACTTACTTAAAATTATATATAATTATTTTATATGAATATTTGGGGGGATGTGCTACCAATCATCCAACTTTACATTATTTCCAATGGGAAAAATCACTTTGCAATACGAACAAATCACATAATGAACAGAATCTTGAAACGAATTAAATTTGTAAACCAAGATTCTACTGTGATATCTACCCCATCCACTTTTGTGTCACCGAGTAATCTGATAAGAATCTCATCTGACCTTTGTTCAAATAGTTTAAAAAAAATGTTTTTTTGAAGAACAAAGGAATAAACACAAGTCTCTGAGATACTATACTAGGAACTGACCTCCAAATCTCTAATGATAATTCTTTTCAGTTTGTGTCTGGCTCTTCATGGTCCCACTTTCAGGTTTCCTTGGCCATTTTCTTTTCCAACTCATTTTACAGATGAAGAAACTGAGGCAAACAGGTTTAAGTGACTTTCCCAGGGTTACACAGTTAATAGGTGTCTGCTATTATTTGAACTCACAAAAATGAGTCTTCCTGACTTCAGACCCAGGCTTATCAACTGTACTACCTACCTCCTGATAACTGAGTCCAGTCATTCCCTCAGATCTGAATCTATCTAACAGCATTCAGTTCAATTCACAAAATACTTATTTAATGCTTATTATATACTGCCTGTTTTTTTCTAAGTGCTCAGATTATAAAGGAAAAACATGGACTTTGCTCCTAAGGAGTTTACATTCTACTAGGCCAGAGAACCCTTCTTGTGTGACCCATGTGCCATGTGCCCCTTTGGCAGTCTGATGAAGTCAATGGGCTCTTCAGAATAACGTCTTTAAATGCATGAAATAAAACATGGAGGTTTACAAAGGAAACTAATTACTTTGAAATAGTTATCAAAATATTGTTAGAATTCATAGACCATAGAAATAAAACATGGAGGTTTACAAAGGAAACTAATTACTTTGAAATAGTTATCAAAATATTGTTAGAAGTCATAGACCAGCTAAAGTCTAACCCCTGACCCCTTGGCAGATGAGGAAGGACAGCATTAGCAAGTAGGAAGAAGAGAGAGAGGTTTATAGATCTGGAGCCATAAGGAACTTCAGAGGCATCGAACCCAAAGCTCTGATGTTACAGGTGGGGCAACAGACATTCTAGAGAGTGCCCTGCCCCAAATCACCCAACTTTCATGAAAAGATAGCAGCTGGGTGGCTCCATCCCACATCTCTTCATCTGTTCACAAGGCTATTATGAGAGACTTTGCCAAATGCTTAGCTGATGTTGAGATAAATCATGTCTACAGAATCTTACTAACCTAGTGACCCCATTTAAAGCTTGAATAAAATGCATCTTCTGTGTCTGTCTTTTTTGAAAGGTGCAGGAGACAGACATTTTCAAACATGATTAATGTGTAGGTTTGGTTTCGCTTAATAATGATACTTAACATTTTTATAGCACTTATTATATGCCAGGCATTATGCTAAGTGCACTAGGCATATTTAAAATAAGGGAGATGTTTTTGGTTTTTGTTGTTGTTATTTTATGGGCAACTAGGTGGTGCAGTGGATAGACAGCTGATCCCAGAGGCAGGAAGACTTTGAATTCAAATCTGGCCCTAGACACTTACTGGCTGTGTGACCCTGGGCAAGTCACTTAACCCTGTTTGCCTCAGTTTTCTCATCTGTTAAATGAGCTGAAGAAGGAAATGACAAACCAATATCTTTACCAAGAAAACCCCAAATGAAGAGTCAGACATAACTGAACAGACCAATAACAAAAACAAAAGTTTGTTGTTCTTTTTTAATTTAGGAAGAAAGGAGATTTAGGAAAGAGAAAGAATGATAACGAGAGTGATACCCTTCTCGAAATAAAGAAAAATTATCATTGAAGCACTTTTTCATGCAAAGAGAACAGAACAAAGTTCAGAGGGTGATACTGAGAGATACTGCCCAAGCAGGACCAAATTAGAACCAAAATGTTGAATTTATTATATGCTTCTTAAAAGTTCACATATAAAGGGCAGCTAGGTGGCGCAGTGAGTAAGAGCGCCGGCCTCAGAGTTGGGAAGACCCGAGATCGAAACCGGCCTCAGAAAATGAGCTGTGTAACCTTGAGCAAGTTACTTAACCCCAATTGCTTTAAAAAAAAAAAGTTCACATATAAACTTTGATGTTCTTTGTATACGAAAATGTTCTTATCTTTTAGTGTTTTTATATTCAGAATTTTTATAAAAGAAAAAATAGAAGAAATTCAATTGGCCAGAGTTCCCAGAGACACCCATATTTGTAACTTGGAACAGCACCCCCACTTCTTCCTCATCAGAAATGTTCCCATTTATGTCTTCATTATCAAGAGCTTCCCATCCCTCCTCTTCTGGGGAAGAAGGTTGGAGAAGGATTCACAGAAGCATTTGAACTGAGTCTTGGAGAAAAAGAAGAATCTTAACATGCAGAAACATGGCAGGGGAAGGCACTCTGGTCATGGAGGGCTGCCTATATAAAAGCAAAAAGGCAGAGATTGCAAAACCAGATGAAGGACCATACAGTGGCCCAATTTTACTGAAATTCAAATTGTGTTAAGAAGAATAATGTGAAATAACTGGAAAGTAGATTGGATCCAGAGATTTGAGAGCATCAAGTGCTAAGCTAATGTATTTGCATTTAATCCTAGAGGCAGTAAAGGGAAGTGGAGAGCTGATTAAGAAAGCGGCATAATCAGACCTGTCCATTAAGAAAATTCATTTGGCAGCTGTGTGAAGAAAACATAGGAGAGGGAAGATACTGGAAGAAGTAAGTCTAGTCAAGAGCTATTAAAATAATCCAGTTAAAAGGTGATGGCATCCTCAAAAGGATGGTGACAATATGAATGGAGTGTGGAAGAGATGTAAGTGATGTAGAAGCAGAATTGTGATTATCTTTCATCTATCCTGCATAGATTGTATTTGCATGTTGTCTTTCCTTCATTAGACTCTAAGCTCCTTGAGGGCAGGAATCATCTTTTTCCTTTTTTTTGTATCCCCAGCCCTTAGCACAGAGTCTGGTGCATAGTTAGTGACTAATAAAAGATTGTTAATGTAAGAATCGACAAGATTTATTAACTGATTAGATGCAACCAATGGAATGAAAAAAGGGGGAATGTAAAATGTTTCCAATATGTAGCCTGGGTGTATGGAAGGATAGTCATATTATCAATTTGTAAAGGTGAAGTTGATTGGTTTACTCAATCAAGTCACCTCACCCCAGTTAAATAAGTGATAAAAAGCCCAATCAAAGCATTTCTATCATATACTTTAGACAGTGCAAAAAGTCTTTGGAATCGTAGTGACATTGCACAAGAATCATTTTTCTGGTAGGTTCAGGAAATTCAGCCATTCCCTAGGAGTCCTGTATAAATTATCAAGGTGGTTTAGAATTGAGCCTGCCACTCTATGCTCTATGGTGCCACCTATCATCCTCTTCATGCACAAATAAAGTACAGAAGCATTTATTAAGCTCCTACTAGTGCCAGGCACTATAATAAACCTGGAGGATACAAAGAAAGGTAAAAGGTAGTCCCTGCTCTCATAGAGAAACAACATGCAAATAGCTATGTATGAAAACAATATGTCCCAGATAAATTGGAGATAATCCACAGAAAGAAGACGTAAGAATTAGAAGGGATGAGGAAAGACCACCTGTGGAAGTTTTTTCCACAGGGTTTTTTCCTGGGACTTGAAGGAAGCCAGGAGGCAGAGATGACGGGGTAGAGAATTTTAGGCAGAGGCCAACAGCCAGGGAACCCTCGCCGTGTCAGTGAAGGGCAGCTCAGTGTAAGAAGCCTGGAAAGAAAGAGGGGGCCAGGTTACAGAGGGCTTTAAAAGTCATATGGGGTTTTACATTTGATCCTGGAGGTGATAAGGAACCACTGAGCTGACTGAATAGGGGTTGACATGATCAGACCTGTGTTTTAGAAAGCTCATTTTGACAGCCAAGTGGAAGACAGATGAGCAGAGAGAAACTTGATTCGGGGAAGTCAACCAGCAAGCTATTGCAATAGTCCATGCAAGATGCATAAGCTGTGTCTTAAAAAAAGAAGATTCTAGGAATACTCTCCCTTAAAGGAAGAAGTGGAGATGAGGTGGGAATAAATGTTTTTTTTCTTGAAACTGTCCCTCAAAGAACAGGCTAAATTTCTGTCCCAAATGATGTACTGAAATAGAGGTATGCTTTGCTGAGGAGTAAACATTCTTAACCTGGGTTTCTGAAGTTGCTTTTTAACATTTTGAGAACTTTTAATAGAATTTGATTTCTTTGTCATCTGGTATATTTTATTTAATGCGCTTTAAAACATTATTCTGAGAAGAGATCCACAGGGTTTGCCAGACTGTCAAGGGAGTTGTTTTACAAAAACGAATAAGGTTAAGAATCCCCAGAGATATCAAGGAAAGGGCTTCATTTGGTGACTTTTCTTCCCCTCCTTTGTGAGGATTTACAACCTCCCCTCTCTTCTTCTCCCTCACCAGCCTCCAAGTGGGGGCAAAAATAGAGATTAAAAAGAGCCACAGTCAAGATAGGGAGAGTTCCTTTCTCTTCAGTAGAGAGAATGGGACAGTCATTGAGAAATGCTTCCTGTCTGTCAGACATTACTACTGTGTTAGCTGATTTTGTCTACTGGTCTCACTTTGTTAAAAACCAAGAAGGTTAAAAGGCAACTTAATAAATGGATAGAAAGCTGGCTTCAAAGCCAGGACAGCCTGGGTCCTACTGACTTCATGACCTTGAGCAAATCACATCCTCTCAATCTTCCAAGGTCCAGAAAAGGTACCCACCTGCATTTTTGGAGAGCATCTCTTTATTGGAGAGTCCCCTATACCCATGAAATCATAGATCTAATCTCTATGATTGACGAGATAATATTTTTGAAATTTTTTTAAATGCTTGGTATGCTAAGCATAAGTACCTGGGACCCCATAAGTCCTTAGTAAATGTTTGTTCTCTCTCTACCTCCTACCCTCTTCCCTACAAAAGGAGGTTTAATGAAAGGTAGGGAATATTATCAGGAAATGACTGTGATACATAGACAAAAGATAAAACTTTTGAAAGAGATTTAAGAAGAGAAGGAAAGGATGGTTCCAATACTATTTTTTCTTTTCCTCTCAACCCCTACATCAAGTTTAACCTCGAGAAGAGAATCAAGTTGATCAATGGGGTAATGACCTCTAGCCAGGAGATACTCTGGGCTCACATCCCACTTCTGACCCTTATCAACTTTGTGACTTTGGACAAGCCAATTAACCTCTCAAAGCCCTGGTTTCTTCACCAGCAAAATAAAGATAACAATCACTACATAATAGTACTTACCTCTCAATGAGATAATGTGTATAATGCAACCTTAAAGTGATAGGGAGATGTCAGTTATCCTTATAACAACGGACTATGTTCTCTCTTAATTTTCTTTGTCTCTTTTCAGGGCATTTCTTTTGGGGAATTCTTCAGAGGATGCAGTGGACATGACACCCACAAGCCTAAAGCATGTTAACATCATGCTGGCATTAACAGCTGCCACATCTTCCTATTGGCATCTTTCAAAGAAGATAAAACTCAGTAATCGGTCAATAAACATTTATTAAACAGGCTACTATGGGTCAGGCTCTGTGTTGGTTGCCGAGAAAAAGAAAGGCAAAGATAGGGCCTGCCCACCAGGGAGCTCAGAGATGCTAGTCATTAAACAAAATAGAAAGATATTTGTCACTCAAAGGAAGGATGAGTGGTAGAAAAACCCTGGAGAATCCTGGTAGTCGACACACCTTCTTAGGACAGAGAGTCAAAAAGCGCTTTGCGGGCCCCACATTCTCTGCCACTGACATCATCCCTTCAGGGCAGCTCGATGGGAGATCAAGAGGGATGCTGTAGGTGGTGTGCTGAAATAAATATTCTTGTGGTGTAAGTCAATGAAATAACCACATTACCAAATGGCCCCTCTCATTTTCTACCACTGTACTTGCCCTTAGGGAAATCACCCAAATTGTTTGTTTAATGTAGCATCCTGAAAGGCCTGGAATTTGCTTTGTGGAGGAGGGAGGAGAATGATGTCTCTATTTGAACCTTGTGGTTCCCTCACATTTTCATCTGCTTACCATGGTTTCGAAATGGAGAATATTGGAAGGGGACAGACCAGACAAGTATCATGGGCTCACCCTGGTGCTCTGCTACTTGTTAAATCCTGATGGTGAAAGGGAGTTTCAACATCTTTAGGTCAATCCCCCCACATCCATGTTTTCCCCTGAACTTTCTCTTTTTTTTAATTAAAAAACTTTTTTTCCTCTCCTTTTTTCTCTTCTCCCACTAAAACAAGGAAGAAAAAGGAAACACTTGGGGCAGCTAGATGGTGCAGTGAATAGAGCACTGGCCCTGGAGTCAGGAGGACCTGAGTTCAAATCTGGCCTCAGACACTTAACACTTACTAGCCATGTGACCTTGGGCAAGCCACTTAACCCCAAGTGCCCTCCAAAAACCGCAAAAAAAAAAAAAAAAAAAGCAAAACACTCATAACAACTGTGCACAGTCAAACAAATTCCCAAATCAGCCATGCCCAAAAACTGTGTGTCTTGTTCTGCAGCTTGAGTACAACCCCTCTTCTGGTAGGGGATGGATGGGAGCTGGCTTCATCATCCATCAGTCCTCTGGAATCGTAGTTGGTTATCAGATTTCTTGCATCTTTCTTTTTTTCTTTTTCTTTTTCTTTTTTTTTTTTTTTTGGCTTTTTGGAGCGGGAAAGGTAGGGCAATTGGGGTTAAGTGACTTGCCCAAGGTTACACAGATAGTGTGTGTGTGTGTGTGTGTGTGTGTGTGTGCTAAGTGTCTGAGGCCGGATTTGAATTCAGGTCTTCCTGACTCCAGGGCCAGTGCTCTATTCGCTGTGCCATCTAGCTGCCCCTCTTGTATCTTTCAAAATTATTTTTCTTTACTATGTTGTTTTTATTTTGTAAATTGCACTGGTTCTACTCACTACCATAAATATTGCTTCACACAAATCTTCCCTGATTTCCCTGAAGTTATCCTTTTCATAATTTCTTATGGTACAATAATATGCTATCCCATAACATCCATTCCCTTCTTTTTTCTGATGAGGAACTTCACTCACCAAGACTTTTAAAAGTGTTCTCTGCCAAGCCTGGAAGTTTCCAAAGCATCGTGAAATTTCCATCTTAATTCTACAAATGTAAGGATGCTAAATTGCAAAGATCTTAATATCCAAAGGACCATCCTTCTTGCTGGTACCTTCCTTCAATGTGTGGAAGGTTCATTTACATCAAACTTATTAAATTAGCTTCTTCTGTACAGAGAGAAAATGTTTTGGCAGGAACAGTTTTTCATTGGGGGGGGGGAGTTTGTTTGGTTTGGTATTTTGTTTTTGTTGTTGTTTGCTTTTTTTGGAGGGGGGAAAGGTAAGGCAGTTGGGGTTAAGTGACTTGCTCAAGGTCACATGGATAGTTTTTGTGTTAAGTGTCTGAGGCCATATTTGAACTCATGTCCTCCTAACTCCAGGGCTGGTACTCTATTCACTGAGCCACCTAGCCACCCCATCAATTTTTCATTATAAGTATCCGGCCAGGTGTAATGAAGTATCCTACACTAGTAACCACAGAAACTATATTTGTTGCCTATTTTCAGTTGCCTGGAGTCAGGAAGACTCATCTCATTGAGTTCAAATCTGGCCTCAGACCCTGGACAAGTCACTTTAAACCTGTTTACCTCAGTTTCCTCTTTTGTAAAATGAGCTGGAGAAGGAAATGCAAAGTCACTCCTGTATCTCTGCCAAGAACACTCCAGATGGGGTTATGAGAAGCCAGACATGACTGAAAAAGAGTAAACAACAACAACAAACTGTAAATCATTGTTTAGTCATTTTTCAATCATGTCTGACTCTTTGTGAGCTTATTTGGGGCTTTCTTGACAAATATACTGGGGTACTTTGCCATTTCCTTCTCCAGATCCTTTTATAACTGGGGAAACTGAGACAAACAGGGTTAAGTGACTTGCCCAGGATCATGTGTGGGTGGGAGGGCAGATTTGAACTCAGCAAGACGAGTCTTCCTGACTCCAGTCCCAGAGCTCCATATTTTTGACAAGAAAACCCCAAATGGGGCACAAAGAGTCAGAAACGACTGAAAAGCAACTTAACGACGACAACAACAACAAGCACTTGATAAATGTTTGTTGGTGGAATGATAGATTTATGGTCTATGACAACTAAAGAGAAAGATCAAAATGGATAGACCCCGATCTGGACAATTCACTATCGTGCTTTGTAGTATTAGTCAGAGTCAGAAGGACCTTCATTCACATCTGATCCCAGACACTTAACTAACTCTGTGACCTTGGGCAAGTCACTTAGCCTCTGTTTGCCTCAGTTCCCTCTTCTGTAAAATAGGGAAAATAACAGCACTCACCTCCCAGGATTGTTTTGAGAATAAAATTAGATTAATAACTGAAAAGTGCTTAGTATATAGTACCTGGTCCAAAGTAGATACTATATAAATGTTAGCTAGTATTATTATTATTGCTTAGGTGGGGAAGGCATTGGAGTACAAAGCCCATTTCTCCAGCTGTTTCCCAGCCTTTAATCTTTAATGATAGATTTCTCTACTCTAGTCATTACGACTAGATCCCAGATCTTATTTTCCTAATTAAAAAAAAAAACTGTAGCCATGTTAATTCATTTCTTGCTGGTCCACCCACACTTTCCCCATACCCTCCATCTACTGATATGCCATCACACAGAGGACAGCTGCTAACACAGTAGGAGACCAAAATGGAAGCATTGAAGTCTAATGGGATGTCTAAAAATAAAGCCTGGAGAGGAATAAACAATAACCAAGTACCCTGGGAAAGGCAGGTCTAACATACTACCAGAGGTGCTGATGAGGGTCAGCTTCTGCCAGCAAACTGATACATGAGAGAAGGAAGAAAGGAAGTAACCAAGTATTTATTAAGCACCTACTAGATGTCAGGCACTTTACAAACATTTTAGAGTTAAGGAAACTTGAGACAGAACAGAGGTTAAGGTCAAACAGCCATTTGAGCTTGGATTTGAACTCAGATCTTCCTGACTCCATGCCCAGTGTTCTAGCCATAGCACCACTGGCTTTCTCTAGGGAGGTCAAAGAGGCTAAAAACTTGATGTTTAGGCTTGTCCATTTCTATTATGAGTCATGGCAGTCAAATGAGATAATATATGTAAAACCTTTCGAAAACTTTCAGGTGCTACTTAATGTTAGCTACTGTTACTATTTGTTAGAGTTAAGTGAGTGGCTAAGGGCTCCCTACAGATCCCTGATGCATCCCATCAAGTTTAAAACCTCAGTAATAACATTGCATTTGTCTGGGCTTTGGATCTAACAAAGCTGACCTTCAGAAGTCTCTGCCTGCCTTATAGAAAGTTTAGGAGAGGGGGCAGAAAGGAGGGGTGGGTCTTGGTGCTGATTTCTTGATCTAAAAATATTAAAATTTTCTAGCCCCAGCTACTGCTTGGTTTTTCTGCCTTTTTAATAGGAAACTGGCTGCATTGTATTTAGATATGCTCTTTATTCGTGTCATAATTCTGAGATAATCAATATAGAAGCCATTAGCTTCCCCTTCTCAAGCCCACCCCCTTCCAAACTGCCCCCTTTTCATCAAGGACAAGATGCAAGGTTCAAAATCTCAGCGTTATTACTGATTTCTTGCTCTCAATCCACCCCCACCCCTCAATCGCCATCTTGGCCCTTTTGCCTTGGCTACATCTCTCCTATACATCCTTTCTCTGTACTCACATGGCCACCACCCAAGTCCACCATCATCACCTCACACCTGACTTCTACAAAAGTCTCCTTGCCTCAGGGTTCCCCACTCAACCCCGTCCTCCCCTTAGCTGCCAGTCTACTCAGTAAACTGCAAGAATTTCCCATTACCTCCAGGATCAAATGTAGCCCTTTGGTTGGTATTTAAAGATCTTCACAATATGGCCCCTTCTTGGGCATGCTGGAGCCAACTAAAAATAGACTCAAGAGACTGATTGTTAAATGTACAGGGTAAGAATTTACACCTCAGAAATCTACAAACACTGCAAATCAGAGGCTTGGTTTATTATATTGGTGTTAATCATCTAGACTTAAGAAAGTGAAGAGAAAATGCTAATGATGAACATCTAACTTAAGTGTGTGTGCTCTTTTTTTTTGGAGAGTTGATTGTTAAACATTTACCAAAGCACCCTTGACACTTTTCTACTTTTCCATTCAGTGAGTAGGATCTTGGAGTTGGAATAAAGATAGACCTAAGTTTGAATGTTGTCATGAACACTTACTAGCTTTGCAACCTGGGCAAATTATTTAACCTCATTCTCAGTTTCATCATCTGCAAAATGGGAATCAATATTATTATAGTATATATAATATATTGTATAATTATAAATATTATATACTATATAGTTATGTGTATTATATATAATATAATTCTATTACATCATATATAATTATGTTATGATATATTGTCTTATACATAAATATTATCTAATAATATATTATAATAATTATATTTTGTTTATATTATATTGCATTGTATTAATTATGTTATATTATATTGCATTATATTATATTACATTACATTATATTATATTAATCTCCTTCTTCCCAAGGTAATTGTGAGGATCAAATGAGATGGTATTTGTAAAGTGCTTTGCAAACTTTAAACATGATATAAACGCTAGTTATTTTTTTTTTTAAAGCAATTAAGTAACTTGCTCAAGGTTACACGGCTAGTCATTATTTATGTGTGGGTGCTCATTTTCTGAGGCCGGATCTGATCTCGGGTCATCCCAACTCCGAGGCCGACGCTCTTACTCACTGCACCACCTAGCCGCCCCTTTAGGGTAATTGGGGTTAAGTAACTTGCCCAAGGTTACACGGTTAGGTTTTTGTTTGTATGGATTAAGTGTCGGAGGCCGGCTCCGAACTCAGGTCCTTCTGATTCCAGGGCCGGCGCTCTATTCACTTCGCCACCTAGCCGCCCCAAACGCTAGTTATTATTAACCCTGTGGCTAAGAGGAAAGAATGCCCTATGGTATTCAGCCTCCTGAAAACTTTGGTTCTGGGTTAGATTTTTTATGATTGACAGCTCTCCTACGATTAATCTAGAAGGATTACAGAATTATGGTGGATGTCAGAGAGGTATATGTGAGATTTTTGTTTGGTTCACTAAAAAAAATCTTAGGGACATTTTTTCCTTTTTAGGGGATTGTTTCACACGAGAAGCAATGCCAAGTATGACAAGCAAAAGAGGAGATGGGTTGGTCCTGTGATGAGAGAGAAATAAACAGTGGCCAGCTTGTTTTCTTCACTGGTATCCCCAGGATGATAACACAATGCCAGGAAGACCCATAGGCAAGGGATGGAGCCAAGGGTATGACATTAAATGTTTTAACAACCAGCTCTCTGGAAAAAAAAAAGGACAGGGCACAGTTTTAACTTTAATCTGCATTAACATTTTCTGTATTACTTTCTTAAGTTTAGACACTCAACAAAACCCTAAGTTGGTCAGTCAATAAGAATTTCTTAAAGGCCTACTATGTTCCAGGTATTGTGCTGGGGTGCTCCCCAGGGCTTCCTATATATATTTCCTATTTCTATATTTGATACCTTAGAATGCCTATTCTTAGTCCTGTATTTATTATCATGGAATTTATTATTTTAAAATTAAATACAATGAGAGCCAAAGGGCAGTAACTGCCCACAAGGAGGTCACAGTCTAATGGGGGAGAAAGCAAGCAAACAAATATTTATAAATAAGCTATATAAAGGATAAATAGTAAATGTTTACCAGAAGGAAGGCACTCTGATTACAGGATTGGGAAAGGTTTCCCAAATCAAGCCCTGATCTGTAGGATTTGGGAATTTCCAGTATGTAAATGTTCACACTGAAAATTGACCAATTGACTCTAGAGTCAGTCCATGACAGCCCCAGTACAATCCTGGATCAGTTCTCCATGTGGTGAATGGGAGTTCATGGAGGAAGGTCACATTGAATAAGCAAGCATAGAGGGGTTACAGTGTCTGCCATTATCACTGAAATCTATCTATTGGAGTACTAGGACAAGATATTCCTCTAATTACTCCTCTGTGATTTCTTACTAATAAAGAAAATTCAGTTTTGTCTCCACAGAGATAAAGAATTCAAGGCAAATTTGAATTTGTAAGAGTAGTAGTTACTTCTCAATTATTTCTGATAAAAGGCTATGTTCATGAATAACTCAGGAATACAAGTTTAGCCAATGGCTTTATCTTCTTCCCACAGCAGAAATACTAACAATAGAAAAGATGAATTGATTTCTGTTCATTTCACTTCTCCCTTTTCTTTTTTCTTTCTTCTTTTTTTAAAGTACATCTTTTTTTTTTTTTGGCTTTTTGGAGGGCAGTTGGGGTTAAGTGACTTGCCCAAGGTCACACAGCTAATTTTTGTGTTATGTCTGAGGCCGGATTTGAACTCAGGTCCTCCTGACTCCAGGGCTGGTGCTCTGTTCACTGAGCCACCTAGCTGCCCCCCACTTCTCCCTTTTCTAGTCCTCCTCAAACAGAGGTGTGAATGAGCTTCATAATAATCAAAAAGTAGAAGAAAAGAAGGAAATAAGAGGGAAATAAAGGTATTAGCCTAGTCAATTAGACAATTGTCAAGAAATAATTGAAAAATGACATGCAAACTATTTATAATTTAAAAAATATGGTATCTCAGACTTCCATGTTTCAGACCTATGGATGTATCTTGATGCCACAACATGGCAGGGAGGTAACTGTAATCTCAAAAGCTGTACCAGAGGAGAAGCATCTCTGGCACATCCTAACAGATGAAAAAACCTTCTGATCCAGACCCGGTGACAGATTTATGTCTTGTCTAAGGAGCATCCCAGCTAAGTTCAGAGACTCCTTTCCAAAATGACTATTGGGTGACTAATGTTTCAGCAAGTCTGGAATATAGCTTACCAGGTCACCGAGGGGTCTCCAGGGAGAACCAGACTGAAGAATTCATGGATCTCTGTTGTGCTGAATTAAATGTAACTCCTAAGCACTACACATACACACACACACACACTCACCACACACACACAAACACCCACCACAGGCTTCCCCAACAACACCCAACTTTGGGTGACATGATCACTCTTTGTTGTTGTTTGGATGCATCCTACTCTTTGTGACCCCTTAGCATCATCTTGGCAGAGACACTGCAGTGGTTTGCCATTTCCTTCTTCAGCTCATTTGACAGATAAGGAAACTGAGGCAAACAGGGTTAAGTGACTTCCTCAGGGTCACACAGCTCGTTCATGTCTGAGGCCAGATCTGAATTTAGGTCTTCCGGGCCCAGCACTCTGTCCACTACGCCACCTTACTGCCCCTGTCATCATGCTACTTTCTGCTGTTTTACAAAACCTGAGCTCTCCCTTTTGAACAGCACCTGGTTGTGGCTTCTGCCGGCTGTTGCATATCTGCTCTCTACTGGGCATCAAGTTTTCTTGAGCTGCAGCATTTTCCGAGTTGCTCTTTACCAAATCTGCTGGCCATTGGTCTTTTCAGGTGATCTGTTGCTCCTTGCTACCATCTGTAAAGCTGGAGTGGCTAGTAAGCTTCTCTCTGGTAAGAGGGGCTAAAGCTCTCTTAATTCACATAGCCTTAGGTCATGATGGCTGCACCAAGCTAGGAATCTGGCAAAAATCAACAGATCCGATCAGACCAAGATTAAGTCTATTCATTTGACAGATCTTCTGTTTTTCTTGAGTTACCTGATGTTAGAGTTATCTGACTTGGGGTTAGAAATTTTCTTTAAATTCCTCACAAATCTCTGAAACTCATTTTGGGGAACCACTTCCCACCATCATCACAGGCCACCATGGGACTGTGAGGGGCTGGAGTGACCAAAGTTTTCTTCAGTCACCTTCTTCCCCCATAATGCTTCTGATTAGCAAGTAAATAAACTTGGTGCAAGGAACAAAAGAACTAGGTGAAATCTGCAAGCCTATCAGCCTCAGCCTTGGATCTCTTATTTGAAATTGCTGCCTTCAATATGCACACCTTCCAGTAACAAAATTACTAAAAATGTGCTTAGCATCCCTTCCAGAAAGCAAATAAAGCTCCTTTGTCTCCCTACCTTAGGGAATGTGCTTATCCATAATATTCTTAGATATATAACTCTTTAATGAATGCAAAAGTTATTAAATGTTATTATGTAGCTTTTTTACATTTTTGGTCTAAAGCCAAAGAAAAATATTTTTAAAAGAACCATTATTCTAATGGTGTCTGATTTCTGATGCATGTCTAAAACAATTTTCAAATTACTAGTTAAACTTGATTTTTTTTTAAAACATACTAGTGTACATAACATATAATATTGTTTAAAAAAACTTTACTCCTAAATGTCAGGATTTTACTACACATAGTATTAAATTTACATAGTCAAGACAAAAATGAGACAGTCTTTGCTCTTAAAGACCAAACAGTGTACTCAGGAGATACAGCATGTTCATAGAATAATCAATACAGCACATAGAAGCTAAGTGATCCAATGAACAGAGCTCAGGGTCTGGAGATAGGAAGATTCACCTCTCTGTGAGCTGAAATCTGGCCTCAGACACTAGCTGCATGGCCCTGGGTAAATCATTTAACCCTATTCTCCTCAGTTTCCTCATCTGTAAAATGAGCTGGAGAAGGAAAGGGCAAACCACTCCATTTCTTTGCCAAGAAAACCCCAAATGGGGTCACAGTGAGAAAGAACTACAAAACAACTAAACAACAACTAAAGATGAAATAAATAAAAATTGATTTAAAGGAAGAACACAAACAGTGGAGCAATAAGGAAAGGCAAAGCCTCAACTAGTCATCTCTGAGATGGGGGCAAATAGCACCAATCATGTCAATGGGCACAGAAGGCTCCCTCATTTCAGCTGGAGCCTTCATTTGGAAGGTTACCCAAAAACCTTGAGACTCTTCTGTAAGACATCTTCCTGTTTTAACTGACTATCCTTGCTTACTAGATTCCAGATCACTGAATTCAGATTCAGAGGATCTGAGTCCACACTTCTTTCACTCATGAACATGGGCAAGTCAACATGGTTCAATGAAAAGAGCTCTGCAGTTGGAGTCAGGGTACCCCAGAATCAAATCCCACCTCTGACTCTGACACTTGCTATACATTCCTGACTCTGAGTAAGTCATGTAACTTCCCTGGGTCTCAGTTTCCTCATCTGTGAAAAGAGGGTATTGGCCAAAATGTCTAACTCTAACCCTAGCTCTATGATCCCTGGTCACAATCGTTCTAGGTAGTGGTTTCTGCATCTGGACAATGAGAGGCTTATCCTTTATGGACACTCCCCTTTCTATATCTTGGATTATTTTATTATTATCCTAAGATGATCCTGGAATCAATTATTTCTTTCCTGATGAAAGATAGAAAGAGCTCTCAGCACTCCTCTCAGTGTTGGTACTATGGGGCAAAGTCCTACCTGTCCCACACTAGTTACTACTCTAGTCCTTCACATCTAGTGAGTTATATCATTTTCTGTAGTTTCTATTAGTTGTGTATACAAGCATATGCACACATTCAGCTTCATTTCTTATCCCAAGTTGGCAGACTGCAATTTGGGGTGCCATATATACATATACAGATTGTGGAATCAATGATTAAACAAGTCATGAGTAATGTAGTCACAATTAGAAAAATACTAGCAATCACAAAGCTGTTTCTTTAGGCTATTGCATTTTAAAGTTCAATTTACAAGAATTAATAAAAACTGTTAATAAATCATTTTACAAAACTAAAATAACTTGTCATGAGCAAGAAATGTAAGGAAGTGCCTCAGATTGTCCTGTCACTAACTGATTTTAACATACTGGTATGTACTGCTGATCAGAGCTGATAAAGCTTTGGAGCAGCTAGGTGGTACCATAGAGTGCCAGTCCTGGAGTCAGGACGACTCATCTTCCTAAATTTAAATCTGGCTTCAGACACTTACTATCTGTGTTACCCTGGACAAGTCACTGAACACTGTTTGCCTCAGTTTCCTCATCTGTAAAATGAGTTGGAGAAGGAAATGGCAAATCACTGCAGTATCTTTGCCAAGAAAACCCCAAATGGGGTCACAAAGTGTCAGAAATGACTAAAACAAATAAATATCACATCACATCAAAGCTTTGGAACCAAAAGAAAAATGTTGTCAAAAAGAAAGCAGAAATTACTGGTGAGCAAATGTGAAGTATCCCTAGGACAGTTGTTTCTATCATTAAATACTTTACCTGTTCCTTAAAATTCTGTCTTGAACTTTCACACCATTTTTGAACTGAGACTTTATAGCAAGGAACTATATATTAGGTATTTCTATCAGACTCCTGAGTGCTCATGTTTTAGCCAACTTTCCTCAATTTTCTGTAGGCAGTACAAGCATTCTCTTTAAGCCTTCTCCTCCATCAGTGGATTGGCTTTCCTTTAGAACTTAGCCCGCCAAAAACTAGGGCGAGTGGTTTGGAGGATTAAAGTGAGCTCAGCCATGGTTTGATTCATCATAGCCCACTTCAATCCACTCAATTTTGATGCATTTGTAAAGGTAGTTGGATCCTGGATTCATATGCCAGCTATATACCATATCATTTTCAATCTTTGTCCTAAGCGTTCTAAGACCCTCAAACTTTCATTGATCAAACTTTTTCCCCCTAGACAACCTGAAGTTTGTGATTTTGTTTTTTTAATATTTATTTTGATAACTGTATTTAAGTATAATTGATTTCCTTTGTAATCTTTTATTTTACACATTTAAAATACTGTTCTGAGAAAGGCTCATAAGTTTGACCTAATAGCTAAAGAAAGTCCATGACACAAGAAAGGCCAAAACCTCCTGCTCTAGAATGAAGACTGCTCTCTTCCATTTCCTCTCTTTATATTTGTAAACCATAAGTAAAATACACACAGAGCTTAGGATTTCTGCTGGTCAACAGGGTTTATAGTGGGTAAATGAGTTCTAAGTTGAGAGCAACAGATAAAGAACTTACTAGCTTGTGCTCCTGGTTAACTGGAAGGGGGGGAAGTCACTTTTGTTAGGAGGTAAAAAAGGTATTCTGAGTCATTCATTGGGCCAGCTCTTAATATCCCAGAGTTATTGATTCCTAGTATTGTTACTTCCGTGACATTACAGCACGACAGTTCAGATCTTCAGATAAGCTTATCTCTCTAAAGCAGTTAACTTCCATGCCCTAGTTTCAACCCCCTCCTTGCCACCTGCCCTGTCCTTACAACCTTCTCGTAACTCCATAATTGTTTTTTTCCAAAGTCAGGGTGGGACTTGATAGTAAAAATAACTAACAAGGTCCCCTGCCACATGTGATAGGCTACTTCTTTCCCTTAAAAGGCACTGAAATTGTTTTCAAGACTCAATTGGATCAAAAGATTAATGTCTGAGTCATTAATATCGATACCTCATTGCCTGAATACAAAAAGTCAAAAGCAACTCCAATTCAATTTCCTCAACTGTAAAGTAAGGGTAATAATAGCATCTACTCTTCAGAGTTGTAGTGAGAATAAAATGATATATTTATAAAATATATAAATGATATATTTGTAAAATATATAAATAGCACAAGAGGATTCTGAGAACATGATGGAATAAGACAGGAAATACTGTGCTCTCCAAATTTCTCCCACAAACAAGATAAAATACCACCTCAGAGAGAACATTGAGCAACAGAAATAATTAAAGGTCAGGGTAAAGTAGTTGTCCTCCTAAGACAATTTAAGAGCACATTAGGGAAGGCTCAGCCTCCAGGGACTAAGGCTCTGTTACACTGGAAGCAAGTAAAGGGGGATGGTTGGTAGTGCTGGAACCTTGTGTTCATCATAACTGAGCTAAAGAAGGAACATATACACGTAGAAGGGTATAAAAGTCTTCCAAATGTATAATAAAATAGGAGGGTGGGGGTAGAAGATAAGGGAGAGACTCTTTAAAAGGGTGTAAATTAGGGAAGGTGAGAAGGATAAACAGTGAGGAAAAATAGGATGGAGGGAAATACCCAATTAGTAATTATAACTTTGAATGTGAATAGGATGAACTCTCCTATAAAACAGAAATTAAAAATCAGAATCCAACAATATGATGTTTACAAGAAACATTTTAAAATGAAAGATACACACCGAGTTAAAATAAAGGGCTGGAGTAGAATTTATTATGCTTCAGCTGAAGGGGGAAAAAGCATGGGTAGCAATCATGATCTCAGACAAAGTTAAAGCTAAAATATGTTTATTGAAAAGATATAAGCAGGGAAACTACATTGTGATAAAAAAAAATACCATAGACAATGAAGCAATACCAATACAAAATATACATATATGAAACAAACGCTATAGCATCTAGACTTTTAAAGGAAAAGTTAAATGAATTACAGATGGAAATTGATAGTAATACTACAATAGCGAGGGGTTTTACCCCTCCCCTCTCAGACTTAGATAAATCTAACCAAAAAATAAATAAGAAAAAGCCAAGAAAACCTCAGAAAATGAGCACCCACACATAAATAATGACTGGCCGTGTAACCTTGAGCAAGTTAACCCCAATTGCTTTAAAAAAATAAAAAGAGAGAGATACTAAGAGATAACCAATTTAAAGTAACTGTAGTATGAAATACCTGAGAATATTCCTACCAAAACAAACTCAGGAGCTACATGAAAATAATTATAAAACATGTTTTATGTGAATAAAGTAAATAATTGGAGAAATATTAATTATTCATAGGTAAGCAGAGCTGACATAATAAAATTACAATTTTACCTAATCTGTTTATTCAATGTCAGCCCAATTAAATTACAAAAAAAATTTACTGAGCTAGGAAAAATTAATAATAAAATCAATTTAGGGGCAGCTAAGGGGTGCAGTGAGTAGAGCGCCAGCCCTGAAGTCAGAAGGACCTGAGTTCGGATTAGGCCTCAGACACTTAACACACACAAACAAAAACCTAGCTGTGTGACCTTGGGCAAGTTACTTAACCCCAACTGCCCTCCAAAAAAAATAATAAAAATAAAATAAAATAAATTTAGGAAAACAAAATGTCACAAATATCAAAGGAATTAATGAAAAAATGTAAAGAGGTTTAGTAGTACCAGATCTTAAACTATGTTATATGGCAATAATTATAAAAATTTCCTGGTACTGGCTAAGAAACAGAAATTAGTGGAACAAAATAGCCATATAATACACAGCAGAAAGGTATCATAATAACCTTATGTTTGACAAACATAAAGATTTAAGCTTTTGGGATAGGAATTCATTATTTGGTTTAAAAAATTGTTGGGAAACTTGGAAAGCAGACTGGCAGAAAGGGGATGGGCCAATATCTTAAATGATTTACCAAAATGAATACATGACCTAGAAAAAAATTTTTCAAAAAATTAGAAGACCATAGAACATATTACCTATAAGGCTTATGGCTAAGAGAACAATTTATGAGTAAATAAGAGATAAAGAGCATTGTGACATGTACAATAGATCATTTCAATTACATTAAATTAAAAAGTATTGTACAAATAAAACTAATGTAGTCAAGATTAGAAGGAAAGCAAAAAAAAATTGAGGGGGATAAATTTTATAGACAGTTTCTCAGATAAAGATCTCATATCTCAAATATATAAAGAACCATAACAAATTTATAAGAATAAGGGTCATTCTCCAATTGACAAATGGTCAAAGGATATGAAAAAGCAATTTTTCAATGAGGAAATCGAAATTATCTATAGTTATATGAAAAGATTCTCTAAATCATTATTAATTAGAGATATGCAGATTAAAATAACTTTGAGATATCTTATACCTATCAGATTGGCTAAAATGATAGAAGGGGAAAGCAACAAATGTTGGAAGGGATGTGGAAAAAATGGGACACTAATTCACCGTTGGTGGAACTGTGGACTGATCCAACCATTTTGGAGAGCAATCTGCAATTATGCTCAAAGAGTCATAAAACTGTGACTTTGACCCGCCAATACTAATATTAGGTCTATTTCCCAAACTGATTAGGGAAAAAGGAAAAGAACCCATGTGTTCTAAAATATTTACAACAGCTTTTTTTGTGTGGCAAAGAAGAGGAAACTGCAGGGATGCCCATTAATTAGGGCATAGCTGAATATGTTGTGGTATTTGATTGTGACAGAATATTACTCTGTTATAAGAAATGATGATCTGATGGATTTTTAGAAAAGAAAAACATGTAAAGATTTGCATGCAATAATGAAAAATGAAATGAGCAGAACCAAAAGAACATTGTACACAATAACAGTAATATTGTTCTAAGAACAACTTTGAACGACTTAATCGTTTTGAGTATCATAAAGACTCCAACCAATTACAGCACACCTATGAAAGAAGATGCTATCCACATCCAGGGAGAGAATTATGTAGATTATGGTTGTACATCACACACACACACACACACACACACACACACACATATATGTATATATATATATATATATATATATATATATATATATATATACACATACTTATTTATATCTAAGGGTAGCCTTTTCCAGGGCAGAGGGGAGAGGGAGGGAGGGATGAACAAAAACTGCCAGCAAAGAACAAAAGAAAACTGGAAGCACAGAAAAGCAGGGTAGTTTTGAAAATGATTGTAATATTTTTTACATAGTTTTTCCAAAAAAATAGTGTGAAATAGAACTCCATGCTTTTATATTGAATCTTCTTTTAATGTTGTGTTTTGTACATAGAAATGTCCTTTTTTTGTCTTTTTGTATTTAACTTCAAAATAAATTTTAAAATTTTTTAATTGCTTAGCACAGTGACTGACACATAGTAGGCACTTAATAAAAGGATAAATTTTGCCCCATTTTAATGACCTTCTCTGCTATAGCTAACTTTGACTAACTGCTAAATGAACTATTTACTAAACTCTAATCTGAAACCTGAGGTACCTTCCCAACCTGCTCAGCTCTGACCTACCATATGCAGACAAACAATCTTGGGAGGCAAGGTCAGCCCCCAGGTCTCTCTGTACCAAACACAGGTTGCAGCCATTTTTTTACACTGATATGCATGTAATCATCTTGGGGCTGGCTATGGTTTACATCAAAATAACAAACAGCCACCCATAAGAAAAACTGGCAAAGATTCTATGCCAAGAGCTAGTGCAAGTATTATGATGAAAACATATGTGGCTATTGTTAACACTGTTGTTTATGAATAAATTATGCATTGCCTAGCAACAAATATAATGATAATTATTTAAGCCAAGCTATAAAGAACCACACACCATTAAACTGTGGCTAGAAAACCTTCATCTAAATTACTCTGCCCTTTGGTCATTTGTCAAGATTCATCAATATCCCTGACTGAGACATGAGGAATATTAGCTGTAAGGAGAGACCTAATTCAGTTCTCACCTGAGCAGCTTCTTTGGCACAGCATTGGGGGCATTATATGCCACAGTATTTGGCTTTTCAAATAACAAATCATTGTTCCCATAAGTAGGGAACTGACTTTTTATGAATTATAGGAAATAATATAGTAAGGAAGAAACATAATAAGCTTTTGCTTATTAAGCTAGTGTAGAAAAAGCCAGAAGTGATCATGGATTCCTATAAATTCTGCATTGCCTCCTCTGCAAACAACCTTGAAGGCATGAGCTTAGATGTGCATTTTTGCAAGAAACCTAATGCAGTGTTTCTGATACCTTTATCACTAAACCAGTTTTTAGAGTGTGAATGCTGATGAGTACATCAAGTATCTGCCCAGGACTTGGAGAAATGGGATGCTTTCACTGAGGGACCAATTCCAGGGCAAAGAAACTGTGTTTGTGGTGATGAAGCTTCACTAAGTTGGGTCCTTCAGCTTTGCCTTGCAGAGTCAACCTTCTATCAAAGTGGTTTTGGTTCTTCAGGAACTCAGCTCTTTGGGTCTGGCTTGAAATGCTCACATTTTATACCAAATTAGACCTCACAAAGTCCTTCATAACTTGTTCCCCATGCCCACATCTTTCCATTCTTCGTACATCCTCCCCCATCTCTCACACCCACTGCTGTCCAAGGACACCGGCCTCCTTGCTGTTCCTTGAACAAGACACTCTCACTCCTGACTCCAGGCATTTTTACTGGCTGTTCAGCATACACGGAGTGCTCTCTGTCTCTTGGCTTCCCTGGCTTCCTTTACATCCCAGTCAATGTCCAGTCTTCTTCAGTAAGTCTTTCCCAGTCCTCTATTCGTATGCCTTCCCTCTATTACCTCTAATTTATCCTATATAAAGCTCATTTGTACATAGTTGTTTGCATGCTGTCTTCTCCATTAGAGTGTGACCTCCTTGAGGGCAGGAATGGCCTTTTATCTTCTTTTGTATCCCCTTTGCTTAACACAGTGTGGTGGCAGGTAATAAACACTTAGTGAGAATTTGAAATGCTGGTGTACCACTGATTTTGAGCGCAGCTTGGTGATGGCCTAGTGGATAATGAACCCAGACTAGAGTCAAGAAGACTCATCTTTCTGAGTTCAAATCTGGCCTCAGACACTTAGTAGCTGTGTGACCTGGACAAGTCACTTAACCCTGCTTGCCTCAGTTTCCTCATCTGTCAAATGAGCTGGAGAAGGAAATAGCAAACCACAGCAGTATCTGTACCAAGAAAACACCAAATGGGTCATCAAGAGTCAGACATGACTGAACAAGAACCATTGATTTCAAACCCAAAGCATTTAACACCACCAGAAAATAATAGGTCCATAGAGCTGAGAAGTCATTTCATGCCTTCCCCACCCTTCATACATACAAGCATCCCTAATTATATTAAGCAAGGCATGTCGTGCAGACTAGAGAGGTAAGAACCTGGCTATAATCCACCAGTCCACCCTGGTCAGTCTAAATCTGCAACATTGCATTCTAGGATCTAACAAGGATATTGGTAAACAAGAACATCCAAATGATGGCAAAGGACTATAAGGTCACAAGAACTTGTTGGAGGAACTGGAGAATTTAGTCTGAAAAGAGAGGACTTGTAGAAGAGGGTAGCAGCATGGCAGTGCCTTCTCCATGGTGGAATGCAGGCTCTTTGGAGCAAAGATTGTTGGGAGTTTGTCCTTGTATCCCCAAGACATAGGAGAGAACTGAAATAAAAAATCTGAAGGACGTCATATGGAAAAAGGTTTTGGTGTGTCCAGCTTGGCTGCTAGGAACCAGTAGCTTTGAGCAGAAGTCTCCAAGAGGCAAATTTTGGCCTGGGTAAGGAAGAATGTCCCATAATTAGAACTGTCCCAATGTAGAATTGATACCTCCAAGAAAAGGCCCCAGTCTCTTCCTCCCTGGAGGGCCGCAGGCAAAGGCTGGATTCTTGTTCAGGTTCATTTCCTCACATAGATCAGATGGCTTCTGAGGTCACTTAGCACTCTGAGACGCCACACTCTAAAATGAAAGTCTGCAGTGTTTGTAAGGATTCCAGAAAGAGGATTCCACAGGCTTTTACACTTCTAACAAATGTATACCTTATATACATATATGATTATACAAATGAACATAAATATGTACTTATGTAAGGTATGTCACCCATGACCAAGACTCTGCTTTGGACTCATTAAGGCCAGGTTCAGTCCTAGGGAGTGTGACTCCCATAAAGAAGAGTGAAGCTTTTCGGGTTTTCTCTTACTTTCTAGCTTGTGATGCCTCACGTCAGGGTCTCAGGGAAATTCTTAAAGCTTTGCTTTACCTCATATCTACTGCATCCCCAAAAGCAATGAAAAAAGACCCTTTTAGAAATCTAATTCAATTTATAAAATAGTAGATTTCAGGCCTTAGACAGCTAGTTGTTTCTTCCATTACAAAATGAATACTTAAAATCAAAAAGGCTTATACATATGCATTGAAAAGTACTTAAAACAGGAAATAGCAACCCATCACTCCTAATATAATCTAGAATAGACCCTTGGGACACTTGAGGATTCATAGGAACCTAGAAACAGATAAATCAACATATGTTTCCTATCACTTTTATTACATTCTACCAGGAATTAGGAAAGACCCCCCAGGAGACTTATAGGACTGCTGGATGGATTTCACTTTTTCTCAGTCCAAGCAGCAAGTCCAGCTACAGAGTTTCCCACCAGAAATGGGTCATTTTCTCTTCTGAGAAAGGTGTAGCAGCAGAAAGCATCTCCTGCTGCTGGTCAACACCCAGAAACCCCTCACTTCTAACATCTCAGGATCCCTGCTCAGTCACTCAGAGACACAAAACAGAAATGACAGCTTGGGACTTGAAATCTATATGTGCTTGCCTGGGTGAGTTTAAGCCCAGGTTGACCTGGGCAAACACATATATAAAATACTATGTAGGGGCAGCTAGGTGGCACAGTGAATAGAGAACCAGCCCTGGAGTCAGGAGAACCTGAGTTCAAATCTAGCCTTAGACACTTAACATTTACTAGCCATGTGACCTTGGGCAAGTCACTTAACCCCAATTGCCCTGCCTTCCCCCCTCCAAAAAGCAAAAAATAAAATAAAATAAAATACTATGTACTAAATAGCTGCTGTTGGGGAGAAGAAGGGAGATAGAACCTTTCCCCCATCCAAGTCCAAAAGAAAGAGATGTTGGCATCCCAAACCACACCTTTAAAAGAAAGAAACAACACGAGCCAAGTATAATAGTTATAGAAGAGAGAAGAGTATGATAGCTATCACTACCATTTGTTTTTATATAGTGATTCCAACAGTAGTTCTAAATCACTGAATCCTGATTTTGGTCCTTTTGTCAGTGTATACTAGTGAGCATCTTTTTTATGTTTAACATCTATTTTGTGTGAAGAAAATAAATAGTTGTCCCATGCCTGATTTGTATTGTACATTGAGTACCTTTATACTCCCCGCTCCCTGTCATCTTTAGAGACACCCAAGATATGAGTCATACCCTAAACTTTAAGCCATTTGTTCTGAGATGTGGATATAAAGAGCCAAAGAGTGTGAGTAAAGAAATTTGTCCCTTCTTCAAGGTGGTCAGGCTTAACTGAACCTGGTTCTTACTGCATTCATGGATACAGAGTAAATAGGACCCACAGACAGAGAGGACTCATAGTACTCCAATCCTTGGTCCCAACAAAGATTCACAACTAGATTTGTATCTCCCCCAGCATGTACCACAGTATTCTACATGTGGTCAAAGTTGTTGTTTGTTGAAATGAAAAGGAGAATGTGGGAGAGAAAAACAAGAAGAGGGGAGAACCCTCTAAAGAATGAGGCAGCTAAGTGATACAATGGGCAGAGCACTGCACCTGGAATCAGAAAAACCTGAGTTCAAATTCAACTTCCAACTAGCTGTGTGACTCTGAGCAAGTCCCTTAACTTCCATCTGCCTCAATTTACCTTGTTGGAGAAGTGAGGTTAACAAAAGCACCTTCCTCCCAGGGTTGCTGTGAAGATAAAATGACATAATAATATGTTCCTTGTCTCTCTTCACCTTTCCTTGCCTTACCCCCACCCTCTCCTGCCCTTTTATCAAGCACTGATTTGAGGGAAAAATTGGATGCTCTTGATTAAATAACAACAGGGGTTTCCTTTAAATAATAATAATACCTTCTGTTTGTTATTCTGAATGGTGAGGACCCATACCATATTTTGCAAATTGAATTTAAGTAACAGGTTCATTGAGGTTACAGCCTGCTTGTAAAAAACAAAGATGGCTCCTGTTCACATCTGTTCATTAAAAAAGATGGGGCTTTTCACACTGCCATTCCAAGCTGGAACCAATCCTCGGCTTCCAGATATTGCAAAACTACCCATTAGTGGTGAGAACAATTATTATACCAGTCAAATCCTAACAGGGCCCTGGATCGTTCCTAGAACCCAACAGTTACCATTTTTAGTCCCAGCCAAACCCAAGCTTTCTGTCTGTTTCCCTGGGTAACAAAACACTGCTGTGGGTAGAAACTCACTGCTTGGATGCTTCACTGCTCATCAGAACTCAACATTTATTTTTGTAGCAATGTTTTAGATGAACAAAAGCACCTTCTTTTTCTGAAATTTAAGGAGTATTGAGGCATCGAGGAGATGATATGGGTCTATTCCAATATGCATTTATAAAATATAATATTGCTCTCTAGTATCTATACCTATATAATAAATATTTAAATTAAAGGGCTAGCTGACTCTCAGAGCTTCCTTTAAGGAATATAGCATGACTTTATCATTCCAAGAAAGTCCTTGTATAAATAAAGTTGGCCACCTTGACACTACCTAGTTGGTCAGACAGCTGTTTCCTGTCATGTTTACATGCCTTTGCCCCATGCCTCCACTCTCACATCTCCTTCACCCCTGTATAATCTCCAGTTTTCTTCACACACTGTGTTTCTTCAAACAGAGCTTAAGCTCTGCCTTGGACACAAGGCCTTTCCCGGTCCTTACAATTGTTAGTGTTTTCTCTATCACGATACTACTTTGTATATACTTTGTTTTAGACTTATTGTTTATATGCTGTATCCTCTCCTTCGTCCTTCCCTTCCAATAGAATATATTCTTTGAGGGTAGGGATTGTTTGGGGTTTGCCTTTGTATGCTATGCCTAACAGAGTGACCTGGACTTAGCAAGCATTTCTAATAAAAATTTGTTGATTTGAATTGAATCGAACAAGGAGAAGAGCTATCAGATTTTACCTAAATCTTGATTCATAACTAGGCTTGAAGGCCCTGGGAAGATGAGGAGATCAAAACTATTATTAAAGAGTCTGTTGAGAGGTCTGGCTGAGTACTGACTAACCAATACTCATGAGAAGTACAGAGAACTCTCAGTTGAAGCTTCAGACCTGACAAATATTTATTGACTCATCTCCCAGAAGTCCAGGGGTTTCTTAAGGCCAGTTCATGTCTCTCCAGAGTCATTGTTAGTGGAACTTCTTTCCCTGCCCAGCAAGGGCACCTATACCTTATATCCAGCTAGAGCAGGGACTCAGAATTCAGCTAAAAAAAAAGGCCAGTCATTGGAAGTCAGAAAAACAACTGTTGGGTCTCTTCCATGCACTTAGCTAACAGCCTTCAGGACCATTTCCTCATTTCTTCTCCCTGCACCCTTCACAAAAGAAACTTTGGAGATTCTGCTAGATTTAACTTTACATCTGAAAAAACTCCGATTTGTGTTACATTATAATGAATTATTCTGGTTTAGTGGAAAATTAATTCATGTGATGAATTTAAACTCCATTTGCTTCCAATTTTCCCTTCTTCCTGTTCCACCATATCACAAGGATTTGTGGACACACAGGGTCTCAAGTTCAGAGAAGGAAAAGAAATTCAAGGGAAAAAAAGGAAACCTCATTATGATGTCTTGTTGAGTTCAATACAGCTAATTTAAAAGGTTTAATCCACACTGGATGCTGCAGTGAGATGAAAATGGAAGGGAAGCTGAAAGGGTGAATGAAAATAGAAGGAAAATAGCAATCAGGATAGTGAGAGGAGACTGGAAAGAGAAAGAGAGAGAAGGGGGCCGGGGAGAGAGGGAAAGACATCATAAGAGAAGGAACAAAGTGTAATGAGGAGCTGGCAGATGTGCTGACCCCATCAGTTTGCTAAGTGGGTGTCATCCATGTGGAGGACCTTAGGGAGATGCTTCTGGGAGAATCCTGAGCGCTGTGCCATGTTTGGACATTCTGTAACTAGAACTCATGCTGAAGAAGAGGCTTCTTGATTGGCTGGGGAGACATTCAGAAAGGCTTCTCAACATCAACTGTTCTTTGCCTCATTTGCTTCTGTGGGATCTCATGGCATCTAGTGAAGGGATTTGAATCTCTTATCTTGGGAGTTTTGAAAGGTCAGTAGCATAAGCATAGGAAGCTGGGACTCAGAACCCAGACTGGGCTTCTCATCTAGCAAAGCACTGATGCCCCTAGAGAACAATAAGTGATCTTCAGGAGTGACCTTCGGGACCCCAGTCCAGCATAAGGATTTATTTTGCATTTATGCACATCCATAAGTGAATTTGGTGGGAGCAGTAATATATAAGAACAAGACTTTGGAACTTAATCCCATGTACCCACCTCTGAGATGGGGAAGATTGTGGGGAAACTATTTGTCCTTTGTTCTGACTATATCTTTGAAGTATGCTTGCTTTATAAAAGTTACCCAACGTTAAATGGCTAAGTGAAACTGGTGGTGCTAGCCATTTGCACCCTAACAAAATTGTGGGGAATACAACTTGTGGAGTCTCAAGCTAATGACATAGAAAAGAGACACACTGAGAACCTGGGAGGAGGGTCATGTAACAGGTCTAGCCTTTGGAGATTGTTGCCACAGTCAATCACTTTACATGTAAAAGATCATATAAGATAAAGTCCAATGCTTTGTATTTCCAGGGTACCCCAAGAAAGATTCTCTAGCCAGGACTTCTTAGTAACACTAGCTTGTGGGATCCTAGGGAAACTGGGGGAGAGATTAAGCTGTATTTGTACAGTTAATTTTTTCCAGTCTGTATTCCCTCACAAATCAATTCTATTGAAGTAATTTTACAAATTTCATTGACTCCTGGAGTGTTTAGACACTTTACTTACTTTAGATACTTACTGCATTGTTGTATTATTGAATCTTTATTAATTTGGAGTCCAATGTGAGAAATATGGAACTCACATGACTAGAATGCTGGTACCTGAGAAATATTCAAAGATGCTTTCTTCATTTGAACAGACCTAGAATACCTACCTTATTCTGAGATCTTTAAACCTTGTGGGTTTGACTATGTGCCTAGAAACTTTGAAGCAATCAACCTGGAGCATTTAGTCCTGGAGCCCATCTCTGGGCTAATTTGACTATGTTTTTCAATTTTGTCTAGCTAAACTTGTTTGTCTTGCAGGCTTAGTCTGCAATTCCACTTGGAATTGCCCTTGCAGTAGCAGGGATCCACTAGGTGAGACCCTTAAGAAAGGTTAGTGCTGATCTAAGCTGGATGAACTTGTGTTCTGAGGGAATCATGGGAGAGTTTCCATGCAATTGACTTCTCTTCTGAGAGTGGGATGGTGACTACCAGTAGATTTTAACTCCTAAATCTCTTCAGGAAGAGTTCCTTGCAGCCTGGAAAGTTCTGGATGTACCAGGTTTCCTTCCAATATAAGAAACAAGTTTTCTTTGTCTTTCCTCTTTTCTCTTTCTGCTGTTAGATGGAAGGAGGCCATTTGGGCACAAAAATAGACATCTGTGGAATGCTAATCAAGTAATCTTTTGTAAGTTTTATGAAATGTTCATATATACGCACATATATACACACTCATATATGTTCACATAATGCTCAATCTATAAAACTTTGTTTTGGGGGATAATTGTAATTTTTCTGTACATGTGGGAATATATAAGATCATCTCACAGTAACCATTTTGAAACTCCTTCTTATAATGGCATCTGAAAGGACAATTCTTTGCCTCTCCCAGAGACCCAGAGTACTGTTCTGGAATGGAGACTAATCAATATATTCAACATATAATTCTGCTTATTTTCTGGGGATAGCAAAGTTTTCATACAGGGAGGAGAGTACATTGCAAGACTTCATCAGTTTGCTAAAATGGCATTTTTTGTGTGTAGGATACTAGAGAGAATCACAAGGCCTAGAGTATACATGGACATTCTGAAACTTTCTTGTTTGGTCTACCCTGTGTTTGGGAGAAGTCTATCCATTGGCATTGTAGACAGAACTGTGAACATCTTCCAGAAGGGCATGAGTAATACTGAGATGACTCCTTCACTAATAATTTCCTGTAAGAGAACTTTGTTGTTAGGGGAAGGGCTATGGGGCCTTCCTCCTAGAGGCTATATGGTTCTGAAAAGGACATTGGCCTTTTCATTTGTTCTTTTTCACTCTAGAAATTTGTTCTGTATGGAGAGGAGCCTCCTTTCTGGGGAAAAAGTATGAGTTCTGGGATTCAGGGGTTCAAAACTACAGGCCATGTATGGTAGCCAGCCCAGTTCTGAGGAGCAAAGGTCCAAGACTCCAGTCCACTGATGTTGATTTTGGATATGAATTTCGTGGAACCAGTGCTATCTTGGAACTTATCTAAGTTGTAAGCCAAATCCCTACACCCCAAGAAACCAAGGTGGCACAAGGGGATTATGCCCCCAGTGTCTTGGGGAAAATGTCTGTCTATTTGTTTTTGCTATATCTTTGAAATAAATATTCCTTTGTTAAAGCTATCCAATTTTAGGTGGTTAAATGGAACTGGGGCTCTCATCACTGGGTCTTTAAAATGGGAAGAATACAGCTGGTGAAGTCTTGAGCAGATGGCTCAAGAGACTTCCAAACTCTTCAGGATAACTGAGAATCCTGAGGGGGAAGATGTAAGTAGGCTGTCCTTAAGAGAAATGACAGAGAAAAAGATGATGGGCACCAGGGCTTCCCTTTACATGAACTTAGAATGTGGCTGGCTGCTGTTCCAACTGCCACAATTCTTCTTCTCATATATTTTCCTAATTTCCTCTCCCTAGCGATATTCTCAGACTTCCCATCCCTGCCCTTAAACAGCATGCTCTGGGACTGAAGGGAAATGAGTTGCCACAGTGGAACTATCTACATTTCTTTTAAGTCTTAATTTGGACCAGATGGAAACTACTGCACAAGGCCCTTGTCACCACCAGGTCTCATCCTTTGTTCCTTGGATCCAAGGTCACATGATGGTCAGAACCACTCACTTGGAGCCTAGTATATGCTGCCTTCTCTTGTAGTCATTTTTCTGTATGTGAGCTATGACTATAGAGTCCTTCAATGGCTTCCTCTTAACTACTGAAGATCCAAATCTCTCAACCTAATATTCACGGGCCTCTGAAGTCTCTACCTCTCCTTCTCCTCCCTAATCTCACTGCTCATCATTCCTCTCCATGTGCAATGCAGCTCAACTGCACCACTCCCTATCCCTTGCATATATCCATAGTTTCCCCAACACCTTTGTGGCATTGTTCTCACACTGTTCCATGTACCTTTTTTTAATAGCTCTAGTAATTTATTTTTAAATGAAATTTTTTATATTTGATTTTTTCTAATTACATGCAAAAACTTTTTTTATATTTTTTTTTCATTTTGAGTTCCAAATTCTATGTATTCCTCCTATCTCCTCTGCATGAAAAGACAATCAATTTGATATAGATTATACGTGAGCAGTTGTGAAAAACATTTCCATATTAGCCATATTGCAAATGAAAACAAAGACCAATTTTTTAAAAAAAAACAAGAAAAATGAAGGAAGTTTTTAAAAATATACTTTGAAACATAAGCTCTCAATTCTTCCTGTTGTTGCATCCTATAATATGCTTTTTGCCCCTTCAAATCACATCTCGATTATTTGCTAGAATGTATGGTTATTTTAGCAGTGATGAAAAAGTGCTCTTGCCATGTGTGCTGAATTGGTTATTTGTATGGCTTAAAGATATTTGGGGAGCAGAACTATTAATCTGTAGGTTCTGTGTGGTAGGCGTTCTTGGCAATTATTCAATTTGCTGTTAGTAATAAAACATTTTAAAAGATTTTAAAAAATAAAAGCTTTTGAGGGCAAAATATATATACTTTGATCTACATTCAGACTACCTCAGTTCTTTCTCTGATGATGAATAGCATTTTTCATCATAAGTCCTTTGGAATTTTCACAGATCACTGTATTGCTAAAAATAGCTTTGTTATTCATAATTAATCATTGTACAAAATTTCTGTCACTGTGTACAATGTTCTCCTGGTTCTGCTCACTTCACTTTGCATCAGTTCATACAAGTCTTCACAGGTTTTTCTGAAACTATTCTGCTCATCATTTCTTACAGCACAATAGTATTCCAGAACAATCATACACCACAACTTGTTCAGCCATCCATGTATCTTAAATACTCGTATTCCTGCCTATCTCCCATTCTATATCTTTTGAAATACTATCATTCAAGGAATTCAGTGCTACATTTCCAATTAACCCTTCCCTATTTTCCCTCAGAGGGAAATAATCATTCCTTCCCATGACTTGGTACAATTGCTGCCTCTTTTCAAGCTCTTTTCATTAAATCATTATAGTCTATACTACTAGTGACAAGTTCAAATAGAAATAGGGGACACTAACCCTGTGTGCAAGGATGCCCTAAGGAACACATACTGACTTAGAGTGCTATATATTAATATTATGTATGTTTTTATTGTATTTTTATTTATTTTGTTAAATATTTCCCAATTACCTCTTAATCTGATTCCACAGAGCTCTGTGGCCAAGGGTGTTTGACATGCCTGGTCTATAATTATATGTATATTTTATACATAATTATACATATGTAGCTATATGTATAATTATATGCAATTATAAAAATATAGTTATCACCTAATCCCTATGATATCACACATTTCCTCAATTCATTCAAGTCTTCTTCCCATTGTGCCCTAGAGGTGACCACAGACTTCCTCCTTCCCCATTAATCCATTGTTTCTTTTTTCCCTGCTTAAGGATGTTTAAAAATCATTCTGAACTCAACAAATATCAAATAAAATAAGTATTTCAATGTACAAAGTAGAATAGAAAAAGAAGATTGCACATGAAACTGCAAATCTTCTCTATGCAGTGCTTGCTGTTCCTTTTAAGTATATAACAAATACAATAAGTAATTTTCAAAGCTGTTTGCTTTGTCTTTATTTTCTTTTGAATTGTCTTTGGTTCTCTTTTGGACATTTAAAAGGATCCTTCCATGCCCCTTACCCAGTAATATCACTACTAGGCCCATGATCCAAAGAGATCACAGAAAAAGGAAAAGATCACATCATTATTGAAAGAGAATAATAAAAAATAATAATAATAAATGGATATTGAATTAAAGAATGAAGCATAGTACCCTTCTGGGCTACCTCAACATGGCACTTACAGATTGTAGGTGGCATCCCCAGGGAGATAATTAACCCCAAATTCAAATGGCATACTATGGACTTTTACTCTTAAAGCTATAGTTCATGAGCCCCCACTGGTGAGTTTACCTTTAACATTCAGCTAGTAAGCACCATTAGATCAAAGAAAAGATGGCATAATAAAAACAATAGTTCTAATACAGTCTTTCTATACACTAGGTGCACTCTCCTACAAATATGGAAGAGTGGACACAGACAGGTGCTCATAGTGAGGCGCATATGTAAGGAATGCATATGGCCAGGGCAGCTCCCTGCTCTTCTTCAGGGACCCAATGTCCTTTCTCTCCTTGCAATGCCCTAACACTGCTTCCCATCACTCTCCTGGGCTCAACATCTGTGCTGGACAGCTTTCTCAACTGGGATTCCTCTTAACAGCTCAACTTTTGTCTGCCAAGGTTAGTTCTCTCACCTACATAGTGATTCTCTTCTCTCCTGTGAGAGGTCAGACTCCTCAAAGTTGCTTCTTGTCTCCAATTTTCTACAGATTTGTGTCTCTCTCTGTTATCTGCTGGATGTGGTGTCTGACATGAAGCAAATTACTCCAATGTAATATTTTATGGTCAATGTGAGGGGAAAAAATAAATCCCCCTGCCCTCTGGTAAAGGTGCAAGGGTCACCCTCCACACAGCTGCTCCCTGGCTCAAAGGCTTTGCCTGATGCTATAATGGCTGACAGGCATGTCCTTCAAAGGCCACCAGAGGCACAGACAATCTTCAGCCAGCCAATGGAAGACTTTCCTTCTAAATTCAATCAAGGAGAACTTCACACTTCATAAAGAGCTAACAGGGCATGGACACATCTTTGTAAGTTTGATCTGCCCATAGCTCATCTCCTCTGTTATTTGTCCCTTGTTTTCTGCAGTTATGCCAACTAGGCTCAGGGAAGAAACTGCCCCCTCACACTTATCTCTACTATAAACTTCATTAAACTAACATTGACTTTGGTTTGCCTTAATTCCTTATAATGACACCGGGCACCGTCTTCTAAGCTTTAAATTGCAAGGACCTAATAACAGGGGCTATGTCTTTGACCCTTTATGTTGCCTTTATATGACCTAACTTAGCAATGTGCTATGAAGACAGAGAAGGCTAGACCAGGAAGATTTGTATTAAAACCCTACCTATAACACATACTGACTATGTGATCCTTGACAAGTCACTTGACCTCTAAGACTATAAGTTACAGATCAGTTACCTGGAGCAAAGGAATTCCCTAATGCCAATGAAATCATACATCTAGTCTAAAAGTCAACCATCTAGTACTCATCCAGTAGATGATAAGCAAGTTTTTGTTGATCTGATTCAATTTAA
Source organism: Gymnobelideus leadbeateri (assembly GCA_011680675.1). Lineage (NCBI taxonomy): Eukaryota > Metazoa > Chordata > Mammalia > Diprotodontia > Petauridae > Gymnobelideus > Gymnobelideus leadbeateri. Next base: position 679,451 of record WOXC01000108.1, read on the forward strand.
TTTAATCATCACCTTGAGAAAGACAGTATCAGTAGCTAACTGAGCAACCCTCATCTAATCTTGAATGATTGGTTTTCCTATACCCTGTTTGTTGAATCCTGACTGGCAAGTTTGAATCCAATAAGCTTTTATTGTCACATGCTACTATCTTCTAGGTTCTGACTTAAGAAGGTACTTAACAAATGTTTGATGATTGATCTCTGAAGGTCAATCAGTCACTAAATAAATGTCAAAGACAGAATTCAAACCCATATCTACCCTATTCCAGGTCCAAAACTCTTGCCACTACTCCACTGATGCCTTTCTAACATGGATTTGACTTTCTGAAGGTTAGTCCCTACTAAAGTCTGAATGACAAAGATCTAGAGTGAACCCCAAACTAGTCATGAGGAATCTAAGGAGAAACCATCAAGGACCATATTTCCAGCACAAGATCACAAATTCAACCAATAGACCAATGACCAGGACAGGAACTCTGGTCTAGGAGCTGGCCAGGATGGCAGAATCAGACTGGGAGCAGATCAGGGCACAGTGGTACAAGTCTGACCTCAGAGAGCATCTTAAACTTAGTCCCTGGGTGCAGGAACTGCAAAGCTATCATTCTAACCCAGGAAAAGGATTCTAGAATCAAGACTAGGAACGGAAGAGGACCATAGGCAATTGCTCTGACCCCAGATGCAAGACATGAGATAAGTCAAGCCAGGACTATACAAAGCTACTATAGTCACACTATAAGTACAGAGGCTAGCCCTAATACAAAGGCCCAACCCAGAAAGTAGTGCTGGAAGAATGAGTAAACAAAAAAAATAAAATAAAGTCCTATTGTGATGCCAGGAATAACCAAGATACAAACCCAGAATAGAATAAGTCCAAAGCACCTACAAAAAAAAACAACACTCTGCTTGCCCTAAAATGAAGTTTAATTGTAAGAGTTAAAATGATATTTTAAATGAAATTAGGACAGAAGAGAGAATTAGAAATTAAATAGTTGTAGATGGCAGACTTGGAAAGGTAATTGACATATGGGCACAATAGGTACAAACCTTTACCCAAGTAAAAGACTTCCTGAAAATTTGAATGGACCAAACAAAAGTTAATTACTCCATGAGCCAACAAATATTAAAGTCAAATAACTGAAAAAGTGGAAGAATATTAAAGATAAATAAAAAAACAGCTGACCTAGAACACAGATCAAGGAGAGATTACTTGGGAATTATTATACTACTTGAAAGCTAAGGCCAAAAAAAAGGGGAGCCTATACACCATGCTTCAAGAAATCATGAAAGAAAATTACCCAGACTATCTTAATACCTAAATCAGGGAGAAAAAAAATAACAAAGAAAACCACAGACCAATATCTATGATGAAAATTTATACAATTGGGGTGGCTAGGTGACGCAGTAAATAGAGCACCGGCCCTGGAGTCAGGGGGACCTGAGTTCAAATCCGGCCTCAGACACTTAACAAAAAAACTAGCCGTATGACCTTGGGTAAGTCACTTAACACCAATTGCCTTCCAAAAAAAGGCAAAAGAAAGAAAATTAATATAAAAATTATAAATAAAATGTTAGCAAAAAGGCTATAGCAACATATCACATAAAAAGCACTTTGAGCAGGTTGAATTTATAATCAGAAATATAGAGTTGTTGGGGCGGCTAGGTGGTGCAGTGAGTAAGAGCGCCGGCCTCGGAGTTGGGATGATCCGAGATCGAATCCGGCCTCAGAAAATGAGCACCCACACATAAATAATGACTAGCCATGTAACCTTGAGCAAGTTACTTAACCCCAATTGCTTAAAAAAAAATAGAGTTGTTTAATATTAGGAAAAATACCAATATTATTGGCCATAATTGACCTTTGATGAGAATAATAAAAATCATGATATGTCAACAAATACAGAAATAATTCCTGACAAAATAAAGTGCCCATTTCTATTTTAAAGGGGGAAAATAGGAAATATGTGAATAAATAAACCTTTTCTGAACATGGTAAATAGTACATATCTAAAACCAAGAGCCAACATTATACATATGTATGTGTATGTATATATATATATATATATATATATATATATATATGTAAAGGGGATAGAATATTTTTAATGAGATCGGGGATAAAGCAAGCATGTCCATTGTTGCCACTGCTATTTAACATAATGCTAGAAATACTAGCTTCAATATAATTCAAGTCTGGCCTCAGACACTTACTAGATGTATGACCTTGGACAAGTCACTTCACCTTGCTTGTCTCAGTTTCCTCATCTGTAAAATGAGCTGGATAAGGAAATAGCAAACCACTCCAGTGTCTTTGCCAAGAAAACCCCAAATGGGATCATGAAGAGTTTGACACAACTGAAATAATGGAATAACAAAAGTACTAGTTATACTAATAAGACAAGAAAAAGAAATGGAAAGAATAAGCATAGGCAAAGAAGAAATAAAATTGTGATTTTTTTGCTGATGGTATAATGGTAAATACTTAAGAGAGTCCACTAAAGATTAATTGAAACAATTATTAAATTCAGTAAATTTGCAGATTTATAAAAGAAATTAACACAAACCATTAACGTTTCTGATATTACCAATAAAGTTCAGCAAATTAAGCCAAGCTAAGTCAACAAGTATTTATCAAGTGCTTACTATGTGCCCAGTATTATACTAAGCACTAGAGATACTGCCCCCTTCCCCACCCAAAAAAAGTTCTTTCTCTCAATTAGCTCACAGGAAGACAAGAGACCCACAGGCTAAATAGGAGATAACCTCAAAAGGAAGGCACTAAGATGATGAAGTACTAGGAAAAGCTTCTTATAGATGGCGAGACTTGAGGGAAGATAGGGAGTCCAAAAGATATCATTTAGAGATGAAGAGGGAGAGCATTCCAAGCATGGCAGACAGTCAGGGGAAATAGCTAACAGAAGATTTTCTATTTCATCCTACAAGTAATAGAGTTTACTGTTTATAAAGCTGGAGTTTGTTGTTGTTTGCCCTTCATGTTCAAAGAGGACCAAAATGACATCATAATGCTAGGGTCAATGTACAGTGTGTCCAGCTGTGGCTGATCAAACCAATATGAACTTGGAAGACTCTACCACAGGTTGGGCACAATTATTTGGAGTAGAGATGCCTCAAAAGTTGCATATCTCATGTTTCTTTTTTAGCTTATACAATTCTGCTTTGCTCATAGAGCACAGAACCTTCTTTGAGGTGGGCACCATGCTGGGAGGTTCTGTGTCAGTATCCCATGTCACACAATCAATACCAAAGTTCTTCAGAGAGACCTTGAGAATGTCTTTGTATCATTTCTTCTGACCACCATGCTTTGTGTGAGTTCTCTGTAAAACCGTCTTTTAGGTAAACATATGTTTGGCATTTGAACAATGTGGCCAGTCCATCAGAAATGCACTCTCTGCAGTAGAATTTGGATGGTTGGCAGTTCAACTTGAGAAAGGAGATTATTGAGAGGAGGAACGACATGGTTGAACCTGCTCTTTAGGAAGATCAGTTTGACAGCTGAGTAGAGGAGGGACTGGAATGGGAATACTTGAGGCAGAGAAACCAGACATCAACTGCAATAGTCCAGGAATGATATGATGAGGGCTTGCATCGAGGTGTCATCAGAGAAGAGAAGGGCATACATACAAAAGATGTGTGATGGTAAAAATGACAGAACTTGGCAAATGATTGGATACGAGGGATCAGAGAGAGTGAGGAGTCTTGGATGAAACATAGATTGCAAGTCTGACTAACTGGAAGGATGGTAGACCCCTTAATAGTGATAGGTAAGTGAAGAAGAGGGGAGGGGAGGTAGAAAACAGGAAAAGATAGAAAGAGAAATTCCATTTATACTAATTAAAAATGAATAAAATACCTGGAAGTTCACCTATTAAGATGCACACAAGAACTCTATGAATAAACTTATAAAATATTGTATAGAAATACAGAACTAAAGAGTTAGAAAAGATTAATAGCTCTTGCACAGAATAAGCTAATAAAAAATTAAGAATTCTACCTAAGTTAATTGACTTATTCCGTGACATACCAATAAAAGTAACAAAGGATTTCATTCTGGAACTAGAAAATAATAAAATTCCTCTGAAGGAATAAATTCAAGAATTTCAAGAAAGTAGTGGAGGAGGAAAGTGGAAAGGAAGAGGGCCTAGCATTAATTGATCTCACACTACAATACTAAGTAATAGTCATCAAAACAACTTTGTACAGATTTTTAAAAATAAAGAGCTCTATTAGTGGGATGGATTAGGTACTCAGCCTACTGAAGCAAATGACCCTAAGTAACCTAGCATTCAAAAACCCCAAAGATCCCAGCTATTGAGGTAGAGTCACTTTTTGACAAAAAATGGGAAAACTGGACAACATTCTGGCAGAAATTGTTTGGACCAACACTACATACAATAATAAGCTCCAAATAGTTAGTTATGTATATCATTTAAAAAAAATTAAAAGAACAAGGAAGTAATTACATTTACAATGTATAGATCGGGGAAGAGCTCACTATCAAACAAAGGACAGAAAGAGACACAGAAGATAAAACGGACAATTTTGATAACATAAAAGTAAAAAGTCTTTGCACAAATAAATCAGTTGACCAAGCTTTGCAGCAAGTTTCTCTAATAAACATCTCACTTCCAAAAATATAGAAGGAATGAATTCAAATTTGTAAGAACAAGAGCCATTTTCCCAGTGACTGACCAAAGATAAAAAGAGTTGAACAGGCAGTTCTCAAGAGAAGAAATTCAACCTATCAATAGCTACATGAGAAAATGTTCCAAATCACTAATAATTAGAAAAAATACAAATTAAGGCAACTCTGAAGCTCTACTTCACACCCCTCAGATTGATAAAATTAATCCATGTCCTTCCCCTCCCCCCACCCAAAACAAGAAAATGTCAAATTCTGGAGAGACTGAAGAAAAACAGGCACGTTGTGGATTGGTGGAACCATGAATTAGCCCAGTTGTCCTGAAAAGCAAAGGGTGATTAGTTAAATTGTGCATGCCATCCTACGACATCTAACAATAATTACAGCAGACCTGTCCCCCAAAGGGATTGAATAAAGAGGAAATACATTTAAGAGCTCTTCTTTTTGTGAATGGAAAGAACTATAAAATAACCCATCGACTGGGGAATGGCTGAACAAATTATGATATATGACTGTAATGAAATATTACTTCATGAAGAAAAAGATAGTATCAGAGGAACCTGGGAAGACTTGTAAGAACTGATGCAGAGTGAAATAATTAAAACCAAATGACAATTTATACAATTACAACAACATTATAAAAACAACTTTGAAAGACTTAAGAATTCTGATCAATGCAATGATTAATATAATTATTATAATCACTTATAATCACTTATAGTTATTATTGAATATAATAATGGATTCTATTTCTAGTTAAATTGTATCTGAATTTTAAATTTATCTTAAAATTGTATTTATGACAGTTAATATTTTGTTTATATGTCTGCATATATTTATATATTAAATATTATATCAGTTATAGGTTTTTACATAAATATTACATATGTATAATATTTATGGTACATAATTATTATAATATAACTGTTTGTTATTCTTACTATATCTGACATTTATATAATGCTCTAAGGCTTGCAAAGCACTTTAAAAATTATCTAATTTTATCCTAATAACCACATTGTGAGGCAAATGGAGTAGTATCCCCATTTTACAGATGAAACTGAGGTAGAGATTGACTAACTTAGGGTCACATAGCTAGGAAGTGTCTGAGGCCAAATTTGCACTCAAGTCTTCCTGATTCCAAGTCCCATGCTATGATTCCAGAGGACTGATGATCATCTGCTACCCACATCCTGAAAAAGAGGGGATGGCCTCCAGATGTAGAGTGAGATAAGCATTTTTGGACATAACCAACATGGAAATGTTCTTCTTGACTATGCATAACTTTTACAAAGGGTTCCACATTTTCTTTTTTCCCACTGGGGGAAATAGTTAATAACTGAAAAAAATTAACTTTAAAAAGAAATGAAAGTCTTCATAATTATCATTGCTTACAGTGAGGCAATAATCTATTACACTCACATACCCCAAAGTGCAGAGTTATTTCCCACTTAATGTGCATCTACATACCATTCTTAATTTCACTAGAAAGTCAAAGAATCAATGGCATTACAAAAAAGTGTGTAACCAAGTGGCCTATACATCAAGGCACGGTGTGGCTGAGTTTGGTGAACCACTTTGGTCTCCACTTCCTTCTCTTCTGGGATACGGGGGAAGGAGGATACCTCAGGGTCAGAAGAGGTAGAGAAGACTCAACTAGTTATCAGTCCTCCAGCTGCACTCCAATAACCCTAACACTCTCCTTTGCCCCTCACCCCCACCCCCAACAATAAAAATCCAGTTCTATCAACAAAAAAGCCTGTAACACTGTGAGCTTAGTACTGTAGTAGATTACACCCGTCAGTCCAGGAAAATGAATGGTGTTTGGTTAATCTCTGAACCTTGAGATTAGCCTTTTCTGAAGCACTTTGTTCACTGAATGGAAGTTGCTTAGAGATAATATGAATTAAACTGAGTTTAACCAAGTCTTTATTCTACAGATCACTTCCAAGGTTACAGCCTGGGGACAGAGAAAGGTCTGGTCTGCCTTTGAGCAGGGTTCCTTTCCTTTGGACCTTGTTTGGAGGATTGTAAGGAAGTTGGCACCAACTCTGCTCACCATTTGATTGGATTTCCACCTGCTTGGCTCTGCCAGTTTTGGGACAGTGCCTGGTCTATAAACTAATTTAACATAGCAAAGAGTTGATTAGTAAGGCAGTGAGGGCATAGTTTGTGTTAATATTTTAATAGAGCATGATAAAAACTGAAAGAACTTCAATTGTTGACCTTACCAACCTCCCAGGATCAAAGCATCAGCTGAGTTTCCCACATTATTAATCAGCATAATGCTAGAAAGCTATACACAGGAGCCTTATGACATGATTTATTAAAGAAAAGAATTTACTGGGACCATTTTGGACCCTAACCATCAAGGTCAGGTTGATGAAGGATAAAAAGGACTTGGTTAGACATTCCAATAACATGGGAGTCAACAACAACCCTGCAAGACATCCACGTACTCTCCTCATGTGTTGGGGGAGGATGACATCTCTTGTCATCAACACATTACAGAGTGTTAGGAGTGCTGTCCTTTCCTTTTTATATTTGTATAGACACCTTCTTTTTCCATTTTTGAGTCCCCATCCACAAATAAGGGAGGAAGAAGGTGCATTTTCCTATCTCTCCAGGACCAAACTTGGCCATTATAATGGCAGTGTCCATTATTTCATTTTGTTTTATCCATTTACATTGTTATAGTCACTGTGTATGCCGTTTTCCTGATTCTATGTACCTGGTTCTATGCCAGATGGAGGTATTTGTATTGGATGGTAAATGTACTAGGGTGCCCCTGAAGCTCACTGAGCAGGGAAATAGCATTGTCACACCTGTGGTCTAGGACTATCACTTTGGCAGCTGTGTGTAGGATGAAGCAGAGAAGGCAGTGAGTATTATCCTAGAGGGGGTGTTGATCCAGCTGAATCCACTTTACATAAAACCAAGAGATGCCTCAGCTGTGAGATGGCCATTCTAATTATCTGGAAATGCACAGGGCTTTGAGCTGAATTCAAGAAAGCAACCACAAATGCAGCTGCCTTTGAGCTGAGACACTGTCAGCAGACAGACATTTTAGAGCCTACATCATCACTTATCTGGAAAAGTGGTGGCTTAATAATAGCTTACAGTTCCACAGTGCTTTTCATCCCATGGTACCCCAGGCAAGGGAACACAAGCAGAATCTTTTCTCTGTCTTTAAAGGGAAGCCCCAGTGAATTCCAAAGGGATTCTAAACACAAAAGCTAATTATAATGAAATTCACTTTTTAAAGTGTAAAGACATACTAATTAATTTTTTTAACTTAAACATCAGTTACATGACTCTGGGAGCTCACAAAGCCCTCCATTACCACTGCCTCTTTCCCCATCCCAGGGAGTTAGCCTATCACTCCCACAAAGGCCATGATGCTGGTTATCACAAGATGCAGAGATATCATAGGTGAGAAGAAAGAGAGTAATACTTCAATGCCCAGGAAGTTCAATTAAGACGATCTGGTGGCACAGTAGGAGAGTAATGATGGGGAAAAGTGGGTGGCCAAGGCTGGAACACATGGAGAATCCATGGCATTTAGATGCCAAAATATAATAAGCTCTCTCCAGGTTTCAGTTCCACTTAGTATTGTCAGAACAGAACTACCAGTTCAAAATCCACAGAATCTTAGCCCTAGATAGAAAAATATTACCCCAGGCACTGAAATTTAGAGGCAGTGATTGCCAGACAATCTTTCTTATTATCATATTTTTTCATTGTCTAGAGGACACTAATAGTTCTTTATCTTTTGCTGAAGCAATTTGTATACACAGTCCTTTTACAGACACTGTGCTGTGATTTGCATCTGTGGAGGATAGGCCCACATGATGAAATTATGAATCCTAAAAGTATTTGATCATTACACCAAAGCTTCATTATTATTACACCGATTGGCAGTAAATTGGAAACATGCCACTGTTAGATGATTAAATGCCATCTTATTATAAATGCAGCAATAGCACAGACAATTAAAGGGGGAAAATCAGGTTTAGAGATACATTTTTAGAATCTGATTTAAGAAAAAGACGAAGTAGGCAGCTAGATGACTCAGTGTATAGAGACCCTGGCAGAAAGACATGATAATATAATGCTGGTGTGGCCTTCAGTTAAGTAGATATTTGTTAAATTACTCTGTCAAAAAACGAACAAAGAGGGGTGGCTAGGTGGCTCAGTGAATAGAGCACTGGCCCTGGAGTCAGGAGGACCTGAGTTCAAATCTGGCCTCAGACACTTGACACACTTAGTAGCCATGTGACTTTGGGCAAGTCACTTAACCCCAATTGCCCTCCAAAAAGCAAAAACAAAAAAACGAACAAAGAAACAAAAGCAATATATAGAGTGCTGAACCTACAGGCAGGGAGACTAGTTCAGATCTGCCCTCAGACACTCACTAGATATGTGGTCTGGGACAAGTCACTTAACTTCTTTTTTGGCTCAGTTTTCCCATCTATAAAATTAGAAGAATAGCACCTGCTTCCTAGGATTGTTGTGAGGATCAAATGAGATAATATTTGTAAAACATACTCCCTTGTTCGTGGTAAACATTATATAAATGTTATATAAAACATTATATAAATGTTAGCTATTATTATTAAAGCCTTTTATAAACCTTGAAGTACTATATAAATGCTGGCTAGTAGTAGAGATGATACTGGTAGTGGTAGAGATAGTAGTAGTAGTAGTAGTAGTAGTAGCAGTAGTAGTAGCAGTAGTAGCAGTAGTAGTAGCAGCAGCAGTAGTAGTAGTAGTAGCAGTAGTAGCAGCAGCAGTAGTAGTAGTAGTAGTTGTTTTTACTATGACTTTGCACAAATCACTTCTGGTCTTCAAAAGCCTCTGGAAAATTAGGGAGTTAGATTCATTAATTTCTAACATTACCTTCCAGCTCTAAATCCTATGACCCCTTATTTGATATGTGGTATAGTAGAAAGAGCACTGGTCCTGGAGTTAGGAAGACCTGAATTCAAATCCAGCCTCAGACACTTCTGTTTGACCAAACTGAATCTGGCTAAGTCACTTGACTTCTGTTCTTCTGTTTGCCTCAGTTTTCTCAACTGTAAAATGGAGGTATCCCCCAGAGTTGTTGGGGGATCAAATGAATAATACTTGTAAAGACCTTAGCACAGTCCCTGGAACATGGGAGGCACTTAACGCTTCTTCCCTTGCCTTCCTGCCACTAAGTACTAACCACATCCTCAACATGAAATCAATTTCCTTATCAATTTGCTATCAAGAGGAAAAACACCTGTGTTAGAATGGCTACCGCTGAGGGTTATGGCTCCCAGGAAAGGTTTTATAAATCCCAGAGACTCTGCATATTCCCCAGGTGATCAATGCCCTTCCTCAAACGCTGTGTCCACACCCCAACCCAACACTCCAGCTGTGATCTGACCAAGGCTGGATATCTCCATCTTCTGATTCTTGGAAGACAGCCTTCTCTTCACTTTAATGGCCATCACATCACCATATTGTCCCCTTAGGCTGAAATTCAGTAAAAACCATTGTGTTTTTAACAGGTCATCTGCTGTCTTGCCAGGCCTCCCCTAGGTTGTTCTCCTGGAACAGATTTTTTGAAGCCACTTGACAGACTTTGTATTTGTCCCATCTTAAGAGCTTCCCTTCAACTTTTAAGTCTGTTGACATCTTCTTTGAACCCTGACTTTGGCATCCAACTTGTTAACAATTCACCCACTTTGTATCATCTACTAGTCATAATAGCTGTTACTTATACAGCACTCTAAGCTTGTGACATGCTTTAAAATATTAAATCATCTGATTCTCACAATGACCATAGGGGGTAGGTACTGTTTTTGTTCAGTTGTTTTTTAGTCATGTCTGACTCTCTGTGACCCAATTTGGGTTTTTCTTGGCAAAGATACTGGAGTGCTTTGCCATTTCCTTCTCCAGATCATTTTTACAGATGAGGAAACTGAGGCAAATAGGGTTAAGTCTTGCCCAGGGTCACCCAGCTAGTAATGTCTGAGGCTGGATTTGAACTCAGGACCCCCTGACTCCAGCACTCTATGCACTGCAGCACTACCGGGTTGGGACCACCACACCCCACATGGATAGCAAGCAGAATTCAAACTCAGGTCTTCCTGACTTCAGGTCCAGCACTCTTGTCCAATATGCCATGTAGATTTAATACACTATTTCTAACACTTCCCTATTTCCCCTCCTGAGCTGCTTTTTACTTTCCTCTGCACATTTTTGTTTGTTTCAATGCTTTTTATTTCCTACCCCATTTCTCATTCACCACCACCACCAAAAAGAAAAAAGCAAAATAAAGCCCCACACTGGCCATATATGAAAATGTATGTTTCATTTGCTACCATCACCTTGTGATGGTAGTCATGATGGATCATTGTATTGATCATAGTTCTTTAGGTTTTTTCACAATTGTTCTGCCACTTTCCTTTATTGTGTTGCAGTCATCTTTGGGCAGGTAGGTGGCACCCTAGTGCATAGAGTGCCTAGCCTGGAGTTATCTAGCCACAGACCCTTCCTAGCCATGTGACCCTGGGCAAGTCACTTAACCTTGTTTGCCTCAGTTTCCTTATCTGTAAAATGAGCTTAAGAGAGAAATGGCCAACCACTGAAGTATCTTGGCCAAGAAATGGGGTCAAGAAGAGTCCAAAATGACTGAAAAACAACTGAACAACAAGAAGTCATTGTATAAATTGTTCTGGTTCTGCTTGCTCTGTGTGCATCAGTTCATGCAAGCCCTCCTGAAATTCTCTTAATCCATCCTTTGGGCTCCATTCCTACAAAGTAAAGTGTTACCACTTTATGTCATCTAGAATGTGAGTGTTTAGTAATTAAAACCTTTGGCACTTGTAGCAATGACTTTTTTTTTTTAATCTCTGGAAGGAAGTATGTGAAAACTGAAACTGTATCTGAGGGGTGTTTCATCCTTTCACTGGGTATATACAGACCTACCCAATCAGGAGATGGGAGAAATATTTCTGGGTCAATAGACTTCCTGCCCAGATCCTTTCTGACCACAACAGAGGCTCTGAGAACAAGTTACTCAAATGAATATTAGCACTGGCTAGGAAGTTTTGGAACAACTCTGTGTGATTTGCAAAGGAGCAGAATCAGAACCATGAGGTTGAATGAGGCCAGCTCTGTACCATAGAAAACATACTGGATTTGGAGTCAGAGGACGTGGTTTGAATCTAGGCCTTGCCAGCCTTGTCACTAGCTCACTTGTGTGACCCTTGTCGAGTTCTTTAATCTCTGTGAGTCTCAATTTCTTCCTCTGTAAAATGGGGGCTAGATTCAGTGATCTCTAAGACCACTTCAAGCTCTGGATCTGCAAATCTATGTTAGAATCACTGATACCAGAACAAAAACTCAGTGGAAGCAGCACGTTGTGTTCCTAGCACACCCGTCACTCTACAAGGAATGATGCCGCAGGCTTCATGCCATACCTGCAGAGGTTTGGATGTAAGCCCTGCCTGCTCACTGACTTGTGCTTTGGAGTCTCAGAAGACTAAAAACTAAAATTCTCCCAATGCATACCTCTCAGCTTAGAGGAAAACTAAAACAATTTCAGCTCAGAGAAATTCTGAGAAACAAACCAAGTTCATTGTCAAGGCCTTCAATGAGGACTTAAGAGTTTTTACAAAAACCATTGGGGTTCCAGGGACATATAAATTAGTGGTTCAGTGGAAAACTGCTCTAAACCAAGTAAGTGGTTGAGCAACTCTGCAATTTGTCTGTTTACAGAATAGCTCCAAAGTAGTTTTTTTCTGTTCTGTCATTTTAGTGGTGACCCCTCTTCATGATCCCACTTGGGGTTTTCTTGGCAGAGATACTGAAGTGGTTTGTCACTTTTTTTTCTCCACCACATTTTACTGATGAGGAAACTGAGGCAAACAGGGTTAAGTGACTTGGCCAGGATCACATAGTAAGTGTCTGAGGCTGGATTTGAACTCTCTAATATGAGTCTTCCTGACTCCAGGCCTAGTACTCTGTGTACTATGGTGCCACATAGTTGTCCAAAAGAGTAGTAACAGTCCTATAAATGTCACTGCAACCATTTATTGCTCAGAGGAGAATTAGTTGGACTATCTAATGAAAAGGAGGAAACATGGGAGGGACATTTAACCCAGCCAACTCTGAGTAAGAGAACGCCCAACCGTTCTGTAACAGAAGCTGGCTCGAAAAGTCAAATTTCCACAAAGAACACCCTTTGCTCTATAACCCAACAACCTTTCATTAAACAGAGTCCAGATAGAGGGAGAAAACTGAATCCTGAGTCAGCATTTTTTCTACCTAGAACTGAAGTTCTAGAGACTCCCAGAATCAATGAATAGAGAACAGAAAGTCAACCTGGAACCCTTAACAAATTCAGGTATAGGAATGCAGCCGCTGTTGGTATCTTGATCAGCGTATACCAACTATCGGTTCAGCTAGAAGGGCCAAAAGGTCAGCAGCTCACAAGAGAGCTAGGTCTATCATACTCGTGTCCAGACTAATCTGTAATGTTCCAGGTAAACTAGATAGGTAGCTAGATGGCAAAACAAATTAATGTTGGCAATTCTAATTAATTGTGTGCCCTGCACATTCTTTCTTTGGTTGACCAATTTTGGTGCATGTGTTAATTACCGCATGTATTGATTCTATGTACTATTTATTTGTCTATATGCTTACAAGTAGCATTTTGCATGTTTCATAACAACAGTGGTCTGTAAACTATGTGTTGTTCTGTTGTCTGCTTATTTGCAGATCACCTGTCAAGATACGATATGGGACACTAAGGTCCTTTCTTGAGTTAATTTCCTATACCTGAGTATTCGAACTCTACTGCAGAGATTGCAACTCCGGTGGACTGGTCACGTTATTCTAATGCCAAATATACATTTAGCTAAAAGACCATTTTACAGAGAACTCACACAAAGCAAGTGCTCCCACAGAGGTCAGAAGAAGTGATACAAGGACACTCTCAAGGTCTCTCTGAAGAACTTTAAAATCAATTGTAAGACATAGGAGACCCTGGCACAGGACTGACAAGCATGGCATGCCCCCATCAAAGAAGGCTCTATGTTTTATGAGCAAAGCAGAATTACAGTGGCTCCAAAGAAATGTGAGGCATGCAAATGGAGAGCCATCTCCACTCCAAATATGCACATGGACTCTGTGCCTGGCCTGTGGTAGAGCCTTCTGAGTTCCTGCTGATTTGGTCAGCCAGAGTGGGACACACTGAACACTGACCCCAACATAGTGATATCATTTTGGTCCTCTTTGAGCATGAAGAACAAGAACTAATACCCATGCATTATTTGTTTTTTATACAGGCCTGCTGACACTGTTACAGCTAGCTTTGCTTCAGTGAGGTGTTTTCTGCTTATTATTATTTGCTTGTGTATATCAGACATGTATATACCCTCATGATATGGGAATGTAATATAACCAGTGTGTAATTAAAATGTTCAGTCGCTGAAGGAGCCTGGCTTTGCCCTGAGCTGTGTGTATTAACACATAATGCTAATGTGGATTTGATGTGAATGGTTCCATGGGATAATTAGTTGAGATGCTGGGATAATCATCCTTGTTATTTTAAGTGTGCATGTTTATTTTTATACTTATGACATATGTTTGAGTATTTCAAGTATACCTCAACTGATTGTGAAAGGAACTGGAAAATTCCTAGCCATGGGGAGGAATTTAATGCCAGAAGCCAACAAGGACCAAGGGACTGGAAGCTAAAGGACTCAGGCACTCTTAGGAACTCAGCATTGTACAGTGGATTTGCATTCTAGTTCTTGCTACATAGTAACCATGTAGCTATGAGTAGGTCACTTAACATTAATGGATTCAATTTTTTTCCACCTATAAAATGAGAGGGTTTTAAACAGATGTCCTCTGGTACCAGCAGAGATCTTAGCTGCAGCTTCTTCTGGGTCTTAGTGGCAAGGGAGAGTTGATGGACTTCCTCAGAAAAGCCAGAGCAGCTCTGATGTCCATGCCACAACTGCCTTGGCCAAGGAGAGGACCATCACTAGGCAAGTAGCCACAAGTAGCAATAACAATAATACTAACAGGCAACATTTATACAGTGGTTACTATGTGTCAGACACTGAGCTAAGCACTTTACCATTACTGTTTCATTGGACACTCACCAACAAGCCTGAGGGGCTGGTGCTGTTACTATCCATGTTTTACAGAGGAGGAAACTGAGACAAATGAAGGTCAAATGATTTGCCCGGGGTGGAGGAATCAGGGTTGAGGAGAGAAGAGGAGTGTGGCAGATGTAAAGGACAGTGCTCCAAAGACTGGCCCAAGGCTGCCAAGGGCTAGTGGAGCAGAAATCATAGGCAAGCTCTGCTGAGAGATTTGGAGCCAGCTGGGACCCTTTCAGCATAGCCTAAGCAAGGCACCTATTCCCCACTTAACTAACTGGACACTTTTTATTTCTCCTGTTACCTCTTGGGAGGAGGAGAGGGTGAGAAAGGAAGATAAAGGGGGCCCAGCACCTTCCCAGCTGATTTACTGCAGCATTGTTGACATTGAAAACCTGCTCATCTTGGACATATTTGAGGTTTTGTTTACTCAAAGTTCCTAATTTAACTATGGTTTTTACTGTGATTTGTGTCCAAGTCCATGAGTGCAGGGTTTGAAAGAGGGAAAAAAGAACTCAGTCCTAAAAGGAAAAGAGGTGTTTTGGTCCCTTCTAGCCCTAATCATATGTATATATATAATCCATAATCTATAATCTAATCTATAATCCTATTATCATTCCTAAACAAAGATGAGGGCCAGAACCAATGACAGAGTGCATTTGCTATATCTTTAGACACTTTTCCAGAGTGCATAAGCACAATTTCATATAGGTTCACATGGACTTTCATTTTTTTAACCCAGCATGGGAAAAACCAGTGAGGAAAATGACACCCTCCCCTAAAAAATCCCCCAAGATTGCAGAGGGGGTTAGTGCATGTAGACACTGGTTTTGCCTGTGGACACTGATGCTAGTGGAGTTGTTGCTGTTTTAGCCTGAGAGCAACTAGGTTCAGAAATGGTGGAGGCTGCTTGGTTGTTTGGCACATTTTGGGATTGAGGTTTCTCCTGGCCCTATTGAGCTCAACATGTGGCCCTGTAGCATCAAGGCATATATACACTAGAATTTTGTAGCTCTCTGATTGCAACTTAATGGTCTTCTCTGCCTCTTATAAGCAGTGTGACTTTAGACAGGTCACTTCCTTTCTCTGGGATTCAGTTTCCTCATCTTTAACTTTATGTGGGGCAGGGGGGTTAGACTCTATGGCCTTTGAGGTCCATTTCAACTATAATTCCATAATTATTAGATTGTCCATCTTTTGACATTATCATTAATAGCAATTTTGTACAATGATCAACTGTGAATGAATTAGCTGTTTACAGCAATACAATGACCCAAGACAACTCTGAAGAACTTATGAAAAGTGCTATCCACCTCTGGAGAGAGAACTGATGGAGTCTGAATACAGAACAAAGCATACCTTTTTTTTACTTTCTTCATTTCTTTCTTTCTTTTTGGCGGGGGGGGGAACGGGGGCATTCTGTGTTTTCCTTTGCAACATGGCTAATCTGGGAATATGTTTTGAATGACTACACACATATAATCTATATCAAATAGCCTGCCTTCTCAGGGAAAGGGAAAGGACAGAGGGATGGAGAGAATTTGGAACTCAAATTTCTTTTTTAAATGGATGTTAAAATTATTTTCACATGTGATTGGAAAAATAAAACATAAAAACTTAATTTTAAAAAATGACTTTCCCAGGGTCATGAAGCTAATAGGTATCTGAGATCAGATTTGAACTCAGGTTTTCCTGATGCCAGGTCCAGCACTATGTAAGCTACCTGCCTCTTTTGACAAAGAAAGTGATGAAACAAAAGCCCAGAAAATTGACCCCTCCCTCCCAGCACTATATTATCATGTCTCAGTACCAAGGTTGTGATCTGTTTCTTAAACTCCGCATCTATTTCCTCTTTGTGCTGTAATGGGACCAGAATGGGTAGTCCTCCCTTTACACTGTACAGATGGTCAATAAAATATTCTGATGACATTATGCTGATCTTTACCCAAATACTGTTTCCACCATGATTTCTCTCTCTGGCTCTTGGATTTCTACATATAATCTAAACAATAACTATTTATTAAGGGTTTTGACATAGAGTGTGTTAGACATAGAGCTAAGGACTAGGTATGCAAAGAAAAAAATAAGTCTCTACCCTCAAGGAGTTTATATTCTAATGGGAAAGAAAATGTATGCATACATACATACATACATACATACATACATACATACATACATAGATGGGATTACAGATAGATAGATAGATAGATAGATAGACAGACAGATAAATAGATAGATGATAGATGACAGATAGATAGATGATATATAAATAGATGATAGATAGATGATAGATAGATAGATAGATAGATAGATAGATAGATAGATAGATAGATTGTTATTGTTCATCTTTCATTTTCAAAAAGGACCAAGGACAAAGTGAGGTCTTGACTTGCACATGAATTGGATTTAAGTGAGGCAGACTTGCACAAAGTCATCAGTCTCACTCTTTTCCTGAGTCACCAAGGTCCAGTGGCAGGACATAAGCGAAGATGACTGGTGACAGCCTGGGATGTAGTGGGTGATGATCTTGGAATATTCTATGCCTGACCAAGCTCTAAGTGCTCCACAGCACCTACTTAAGCCACCTTCGTGGCTGTTAGAACAAATTGTTAGATAGATAGACAGACAGACAGAAAGATAGATAGATAGACAGATAGATAGATAGATTGCGTTGTACTGATATACACAATTAGCTCCTTCAGAAGCTGATGATGAAGTTTAGTTGAAAAGGAAGCCACAGATAGGTGAGAAGATAAATTATTCTAGGCTTAGGAAACAGCCAGTGCAAAGGCACTGAGATGGGAGATGGGATATTATGTGTAAGGAAGGACTAAACAGGAAGTAATGTCTAAGACTACTGGAGAAGTAGAAAGGTGACAGGTTGTGAAAAGATTTAAAGGAGAAAAATCAATAAAAATGTTATATTTGGTTCTAGAGATAATAGGGTGCCAGTGAAGTTTACTTCATAGAGGGATTATATAGTTAAAAGTGTTTCAGGAAAATCACTTTGGTGGCTCTGTGGACCATTGATTGGAATGGGAAGGGACTTGAGGTAGGGAGAACAATAGGAAACTCTTCCAATAGCCCAGGCAAGTTACTAAAAGCTTGAACTCAAGGGATGACTTTATAAGTGGAAAGAACTTTATAGAAGATATAGTGGAAATAAAAATACCAAGACTTGACATCTGATTGAATATGTGGAATGAGTAAGGAGGAATTGAGAATGACACCAAGGTGGCAAGGCTGGGTGACTTGATTGTCTGGTAGATATCTCAAACTCATTATATCCAAAGAAGAACTCTATCTTTCCTTCCTAAACTCCCCCATCTTCCCAAATTTCCCATTACTGTGGGGAACACCAACATCCTTCCAATCACTCAAATTTGCAGCCTCAGTGTCACCCTCAGCTTCTCACTCACACTCACCCCACACATGCAATCTGTTGCTTAAGTCTTTTCACTTCTACCTTCAGAAGTCTGCCCCATCCTCTCCATTTACACAGTCCCTATGCTGGTATACTTGGATGTTAGTTACTGAATCCTGCTGATTCATCTCCCTACTGCAAGCTTCTCTCCATCCTAGTTTATCTTCCATTCAGCTGTCAAAGGAATCTTCCTGTACTGTCATCTGACCCTATCATCCCTCCTATGAAATCAACTTTAGCAGTTTCCTATTATCCCCAAGTTCAAATAGATAATCCTCTGTTTGGCTTTTAAAGCCCTTCACAACCTGGCCCTTTCCTACCTTTCCAGTCTTCTTTCCTCCCCTCCTCACACTCAAGGATCCAGCTACCTTGGCCTCCATGCTGTTCCTCGCATAAAACATTCTATCCCTTGACTTTGTGACTTTTCACTGGCTGTCCACCATTTTTGGAGAGAGTTCTCCCTCCTCACCTCCACTTTTTGGCTTCCTTTAAAGACTCAGCTCAGGCTCTTCCTTCAATGTGAGGCATTTCCTGGTCCTCCCCCCAATCCTAGAACCCACTATTAGAGCCTTCCCTCTGTTGATTATCTCCAATTGACTCTGTGTATATTTTAAATGCACGGAGCTGATTGATGTCATTTAACCCCATTAGAATGTGAGCTCCTTAAGGGCAAGAAGTGTCTGGCTTGAGTAATATTTGTATCCTTAGCACATAGCACAGAGCTTGGTGCACAGGGAGCCCTTTATAAATACTTGTTGCCTTGCTGTGTTGGGAGTTAGGACATCTCTAATAGCAGAAGTTTGCTAGTCATTTAGAATGTCAATATTATGTCTTTTAAATTACAAATTAGTTCAGTAAGCCTGTAAGGGAAGTGTGTTTTCCTCTGGGTTGCATGAAATTGGAAAGTGGATAAGAGTATTAATGGGAAATAGGAACATGAACCAATTAGGATAAGCTTATGAACTACTATACACTAATCATTTTTACATTTTAAACCTTAGATTTGCTGAGAGGAAGGACGAGTATGAAGAGTGGGTGGGACAGGGAGGCCAACAGCCTTTCCCAGAGTATGCACAGAGATCTAAACAGGTAAATTCAACCATAGTCAGAAGCTCAATCTATGAGTGACACTTGGTGGTTTACGCTGAGTTTACACTCCAAAGCATGACCCAGAAGGCATATGGGCACTGCTCATCACCCAACTGTTTTTGTCATCAGAAGACCTAATTTCTAATACAGTCTCAGATACTTACTAGCAGTGTGACATTGGGCAAGTCACTTAACCTCTGCCTCAATCCACTGGAGAAGGAAATAGCAAACCACTCCAGTATCTCGGCCAAGAAAACCCCATGGAGAGTATACTATATGCTATAGACCATGAGGTCAAGAAGAGTTGGATATGACTGAATTACTGAACAACAAAGATAAACAGACAGGAAGAACAAAAGAGAGGAGAGAAGGGAGGGAGGAAGATAGAGGGGTGTGTTGGAACCAAATTGAGCTGGCTCAGAGAGTCCATTGTTACATCTTTAGTGTGAACATTTACACTTCAGAAATCAGGGAACACTACAAATTGGGGCTTGATTTATTATTTTGTTAATTGTCTAAAAATGAGGCAGAAAATGTTAATAATCTAGATTATTGTTGTTCCTCCTTTGCTTTTGAAGAAGACAAATGACATCATGGGGTGGTGTTTTGACTTGCACATGAATTAGATTTAAGTGAGTCAGAGTTGCTCTCATTCTCTCTTCCTGAGTCATCAAAGTCCAGCAGTAGGACAAAAATCAGGACAACTGAGGATAGCCCAGGATGTAGTGGATGACCTTGGCATCTCTGATCCATAGTGTCTGTTTCAACTGCCTTGATGACTGTTGGAACAAACTGTTCTCACCCACCCATTTCATCAGGGGAAGTCTTCATATATTTAGGGTAGACACCCCCCTAACTCACCAGTAGTTTGAGGCCTATCAGTTATCCTCAACCTGGTTTAGCTTGCCTGCCAAGATGGTTTGTGGAGGTGTGGCCCCTGTGCATATTACATCTTGGAGCCACAGATGAGATTTGAATGAAGGTAGACACCACAGGTGGTTGAGTGGCCTTCAAAAAGGGCTTGGCAAGCCCTCACACTAGAGGTGCTATTCTTTCCTGAACACTCCATATACCCTAACACAGATTGTTGTATGAAAGGACAGAAGATTAATGTAGATCATGTTTAAAGGTATGACAGGCACATATTTTTCCCAGAGACCCAGATATTAAATATTTGCCAAAATACCACTGAAGATAGATAGATGAAAGATAGATAGATAGGGAGAGGGAGAGAGAGAAAGAGAGAGGGAGGGGGGGAGGAATGAAGGAAGGAAGGAAGGAAGGAAGGAAGGAAGGAAGGAAGGAAGGAAGGAAGGAAGGAAGTGGGGTAGAGTCAAGATGGCAGAGTGGAAACAGGAGTTCCTCGCAGGTCTGGCTTCCACCTCCTCCAATTCATGTAAAAAATGACTCTAGACAAACTTTGGAGCTACAGAATCCACAAAATGACACAGAAAAGCTAACTTCCCACTGAAGACAGTCCAGCAGGCCGGCAGGAAGGGGCCAGCAGAGCATAGCCCTGGGTGAGCCCAAGGTTTTAAGCTCAGGGAAGCCACAACCACCTGCCAACTGGAGGGACTTCAGATCACCAGAAGCTATAGTGGTTTCCAGAATTATTAACACATAGATGTCAAAGACAAAGTGAGGGGTCAGTGTAGACTTTGCAGGTAGAGGGAATTTGGGAGTGTGGTGTGGGCTTTGCCACTGGGGAGAGAAGCAGTTGAGGCTGCATAGGTGGGTAGCCACCTTCCAGTGGCTGCTTCAGAGCCCCAGGCCTACAGATTATAGGGGGGCCAAGTGACCAGTCTGCAGAGTAATAGTTCTTGCTTTGACCTGCTTGGATTTGGATCACTGTTTAGGGTAGAAGTCCTGGGGTGCATGACCGTTTGCCAAAAAGCATGTAGAGGCTTCAGAAAAGGCACCCAACTAATAGCTCCAGCAACTGTGAAAACCCCAGCAATTGGAATAAAGCTCCCCTTCCTGGCAGCAGAGTTCTACTGTGGCAAAAGGATCAAAAGTCAAGTAATTGAGTAGCAACATAAGCAAGCAAAGAAGCAATCCAATATTAGACACCTATTTTGGGGAAGAAAAGGATCAAAGCATGGAACAGGAGGAAGACAATGAAGTCAGACCTCCTGCACCAAAAGCTACCAATAAAAATATGAGCTGGTTACAGGCCATAGAGGAGCTTAAAAAGGATTTTGAAAACCAAATAAGAGAAGTGGAGGAAAAATTGGGAAGAGAATGAGAACAATGCAAGAAAATTATGAAATGAGAGTCAACAGCCTGACTGAGGAAAATAGCACCTTAAAAAAATAGACTAACTCAAATAGCAAAAGAGGCTCAAAAAGGCAATGAGGAGAAGAATGCCTTAAAAAGCTGAATGTGGGGGCAGCTAGTGAGTAAAGCACCAGCACCAGTGCTGGAGTCAGGAGGACCCGAGTTTGGTCCTAGCCTCAGACACTTAACTCCCATACAAAAAAACTAGCCTTGTAACGTTGGGCAAGTAACTTAACCCCAATTGCCCTCCATAAACAAACAAATAAATAAATAAACAAACAAACAAACAAACGAATGAATGGATGGATGGATGGATATGATGGATGAATGAATGAATGAATGAATGAATGAATGAATGAATGAATGAATGAATAAATAAAGCCAAATTGGCCAGATGGAAAAAGAATCTCAAAAGCTCACTGAGGAGAATCATTCCTTCAAAATTAGATTGGAGCAAATGGAAGCTAGTAGCTTTATGAGAAATCAAAATGCTGTTAAACAGATCCAAACAAATTAAAGGATAGAAGGCAATGTGAAATATCTCATGGGAAAAACCACTGACCTGGAAAATAGATCCAGGAGAGATCATTTTTTTTTAAAGCAATTGGGGTTAAGTAACTTGCTCAAGGTTACACGGCTAGTCATTATTTATGCGTGGGTGCTCATTTTCTGAGGCCGGATCTGATCTCGGGTCATCCAAACTCCGAGGCCGGCACTCTTACTCACTGCACCACCTAGCCGCCCCTTTAGGGCAATTGGGGTTAAGTAACTTGCCCAAGGTTACACGGCTAGGCTAGATTTTTGTTTGTATGGATTAAGTGTTGGAGGCCGGCTCCGAACTCAGGTCCTTCTGATTCCAGGGCCGGTGCTCTATTCACTGTGCCACCTAGCCGCCCCGAGGAGAGATCATTTTAAAATCATTGGACTACCTGAAAGCCATAATCAAAGAAAGAACCTAGAAATAATCCTCCAAGAAATTCTCAAGGAAAACTGCCCTGATGTTTTAGAACCAGAGGGCAAAATAGAGGTTGAAAGAATCCACCCATCACCTCCTGAAAAAGATCCCAAAAAGAAAACTACTAGGAATATCATAGCCAGGTTCCAGAATTCCCAGATCAAGGAGAAAATATTATAAGCAGCCAGAAAGAAACAATTTGAATATTGTGGAAACACAATCAGGATAACACAGGATCTGGCAGCTTCTACACTGAGGAAAGATGATATTCCAGAGGGCGAAGGAGCTGGGATTAAAACCAAGAATCACCTACCCAGCAAAACTGAGTATCATGTTTCAGGGGAAAATATGGTCATTCAGTGGAATAGAGGACCTTCAAGCATTCTTGATGAAAAAACCAGAGTTGAATAGAAAATTTGACACTCAGATACAAGAAGCAAGAGAAGCATGAGACGGTAAACAGGGAAAAGAAATCATAGGGAACTTATCAAAGTCGAACTATTTACATTCCTACATGGAAAAATGATAATTGTATCTTATGAAACTTTTCTCAGTATGAGAATAGTTGAAGGGAATAGAAACGTGTATATATGTTTGTGTATGTATGTGTGTGTATATATATATATGTGTGTGTGTTTACATGCATGTATATGTCTATATAGGAGGGTATATGGGAATATTAATACATATGTGAGTGTGTTTATATATATGTACAGGTATACACAGAGAGAGGGCAAAGGACCGATTTAATAGGAAGGGATAATACTCAAAAGGTGAAATTGAGAGGTGATAGAGGAATATAATGAGAGGAGATGGGGAGAGACCGAATGGGGTAAATTATCTCATATAGAAGAGGCAAGGGAAAACTGTTACAATGGAGGGGAAGAACAGGAAGGCAAAAGGGAATGAGTCAACCTTATTCTCACTAAATTTGGCTTAGGGAGGGAATAACATACATGCTAAATAGGGTATCTCACCCTACAGGAGAGTAGGGAGGAAGGATATGAGAGGAGGGATAATGGAAGGGAGGGCAGGCTGGGGGGAGGGAAGTTGGAAGCACCCACTTTTGAAAAGGGACAGGATCAAAGTAGAGAATAGAATAAGTGGGGGTGGGGCGGGATAGGGTGGAGGGAAATATAGTCAGTCTTTCATAATATATCCACTATGGAAATGTTTTGCATAGCTACACATGTACAACCTGTATTGAATTGCCTATCTTCCCAGTGAGGGTGGGTGATGAGGGAGGAAGACAAAGAATCTGGAATTCAAAGTTTTAAAATCAAATGTTTAAAAATTAAAAAAGGAAAGGAAGGAAGAAAGAAAGGAAGGAAGGACGAAAGACAGAAAAAAAGAAAGAAGGAAAGGAAGGAAGGAAGAAAGAAGGAAGGAAGGAAGGAAGGAAGGAAGGAAGGAAGGAAGGAAGGAAGAAAGAAAGAAAGAAAGAAAGAAAGAAAGAAGGAAGGAAGGAAGGAAGGAAGGAAGGAAGGAAGGAAGGAAGGAAGGAAGGAAACAGAGAAGAAGGAAACAGAAAGAAAAAGAAAGAAAGAAAGAAAGAAAGAAAGAAAGAAAGAAAGAAAGAAAGAAAGAAAGAATATTCATTTAGCACTTATGCTAGGCACTGTACTAAGTGCTAGGGTTAAAAATACAAGCAAGTAAGAAAGCCCCTGACCTCAAGAAGCTTACATTCTAATGGGAGAAGACAATTCATAAAGGGATGTTTAAAAAGG
Organism: Gymnobelideus leadbeateri; assembly: GCA_011680675.1. Taxonomy (NCBI): domain Eukaryota; kingdom Metazoa; phylum Chordata; class Mammalia; order Diprotodontia; family Petauridae; genus Gymnobelideus; species Gymnobelideus leadbeateri. Next base: position 703,727 of record WOXC01000108.1, read on the forward strand.
AGAAGATGGTGAGGACATGCCTAGAAGTTGTATGGAAATGGCAAGGTAAGACCAAAGCTTACATATGAGAGCCCAGGGACCCAGGCATGAAGTATAAGCTTCTGTTGGGTTAGAGATGGTTAGAAAGTGGGACCACAAAAATGAGAAAAAGAACTGATAGAAGTTAAATGAGTTCATAGGTGGTAAGTTTCAATAAAAGCCTACTGAATCCTAGACATCCCTGTCTTTTTTTGATGTCTTCCTTTTCAGGTTAGAGATGATAGGAAGATCAATATTTTATATTATATTGTATATATTATATCATATCACATCATATTATACCATTATTATTACATCATATCATCTTATATTTATTATATTATTACACCACACTGATTCTTCATAAGTTATCTCAGTAATCCACAAAGGTGGCCAACTATAGTAGAGTAGGATCACCATCTGAATCAGTGAAGGAAGCACCCACAGAGGAGAGATCTGAAGTTTTCAGGAATATACTGGGTAAAGTGTGAGCCTAAGTTTTAGAGCTCAACTTCTCTGAAAGCAGTTAGTAGTGGAAAGGCCTTGAAAAACTTTTTTGTACTAAAGTCAAGGTAAGAAAAGCCTGCATCTGAATGCACTGAAACATTGATCCTTTCACACTTTGTAGGATTTTATCCCCTAGATCAAAACATGCAAGACATTAGTGAATGCATGACTTCTGAGAAGTTTGGCAGGATAAATCTGAAATGAGCTGCTCATTCATATATCTTGGCCTCAATACAGGCTGAGTGGGAATGATACACATGTCTATTGATAGACATCATGCTGCCCTCTAAATATACCCACTTCAAAATAATCATGGATAAAAAGTCAGCTCATCTATATTGCAGTACAACTAGATCCTGTGGAAATGAGAGACCCAATTATATTCTACAAGACAGGTGTCACTCTATCAAATGGTCCCTGAGAGCTATAATATTTCTCTCCCTATCACTAACTCTAACCTGAAAAGAAAGATATCAAATGCATTGTCTTTCCTGGTGCCATAGGTGAGGTAGGAATTCCTACTACTGTAAACTTGAGAATAGTATTGGAAATAGATTAAATATTCTTTCCAAGGATGGATGGCTGAGCACTGAGAGGTTTATCACAGGTAGAGTAGTCAGTGAATGATGAGGTTTTTGGCCAGTGCAATGCATGAAACAAAGAAAAATACAAAATGGTCCTCAGTTCTATGCAGCCCCTTCCTTGACTGCAAAGATGGTGGCAGAAAGTGGGGCAGAAGGTGCTAAGTTGGGGTGGCTAGGTGGTGCAGTGAATAGAACACTGACTCTGGAGGTAGGAGGACCTGATTTCAAATCCTACCTCAGACTTAACACTTACTAGTCATGTGACCTTGGGCAAGTCACTTGACCCCAATTGCCCTGCATTCCCCCTCCCAGAGGCAAAAAAAAGGGGGGGGGCTAAGTTAAGTTTAAATTTTTAATGTAAGATTTATTCAATGACCAACTGTATCAATCTCATCATTTTCATTATAAATAAGACCAGACAATAGTAGGAACTTGCCCTTAAATTAAAGGATGGCTCACAGGTTCTCCTTTGAGAAGTAAACAAAGGACTTGACCAAAATGGTTTTATTCTGTGTCCAAAGAAAAAAAGGAAAAGTAATTTCATGGGACATTTAGTCATCTCGTGCTGCAGTGCTCATGATGAATATTTGCAAAAAATTATGGAAATAATTACAACTTGTACACCAATATTTGTTGAAGAAGATGAAAAGGTAAAGAGATTTCCTAAACAACTTGAAGAAAAATCTCCAAATTAAATCAACATATAACACTCAGTAACTTCAATGTAGTCATTGAGGATTATAAAAAAATATTTTAAAACATTGAACAAAAATTATGAATAAAAGAACCCAAAGACTCACAGGCTACACATAAATGTTAGACCTATACATCATTAATTCTCTCTTGAGAAAGAATTGGCAGGCATGGGACATGAGGAGTACTGAATGACACTACCAAAATGAAATTGATCCAAGTCTAACATTCAGGAAATAACTAGCTAACTGATGGAGTGGTGGGGTTGTAATTTCTAAATTAATTCTGTGTACATTTAGATTACTAACTTGTTAGAGCAAAGACCAAAACTGCACAGCTAAAAGAAATGAAAAATGAAAAATGCATGGAATGTAAAGAAACTATATCCTTATCAACACTTTTGAATTAGTGCTGGAGAATACCTTCAAGAGTCCCTTAGACAGTAAAGAGATCAAATCAGTGAATACTTAAAGAAATTAATTCAGACTATTCGCTGGAAGATCAAACATTGAAGCTGAAGTTTATACTTTGGCCACATAATGAGAAGACGGGACTCACTGGGAAAGACTTTTATGTTGGGAAAGATCAAAGGCAAAAGGAAAAGGGGACAACAGAAGGTGAGATAGATGAATAGTATCCTGGAAGCAATGAACATGAGCTTGAACAGATGTCGGGACTTAATGGAGGATAAAAGGACCTGGAGTACTTTGGTCCATGGGGTCACAAGAAATAGGACACAACTAAACAACAACAACATCCTGATATATTAAAATCAAGTGTTGATGCTGAAAATTGGATATTTTGAAAGAAATAACAAACACTGATCATAATATCTCATACAAAAAGTTCAATCAGTGGAAATCACAAGGAGGAAAGTCAACAAGCATTTATTAAGCATTTATTGTGTGTCATGGATTATATTAAACCCTGGAGATACATATCTAAACAACAACAATAAATTTAGAGCTTGGTTTTACATATTTGTAATAGGCTTTGTTTTTTGCCTTCTCAGTGGATGAAGGAAGAGAAGGCAGATGGAAAGAATTTGGAACTTAGAATAAAATCAAACTAGGGGGGAAATGAAAGATAGCTCAGGAAAGTGAACCAACAGAAGCTAGGTAGTTGGAGTCCATGCTGGTGTTTGCCTAAAGCTAATCAGCAAAAAGAAACCTGCCTGACTCTACCTTCATCCCAACTGAGATATGGATTAATCCAGTGGCTATACCACATTTGGAAATAATCATAGAAGTCAAGTGCTATGGAGATACTTAGTTAACGCTGAGACTACCCTCTCTAGGGACTGAGGTGGCATAGGGAAGATTTTGCCCACAGGCACTGCAGGAGAAATGTTTGTAACTTGTTCTGGCTATATTTTTACAGTAAACACCATTTTGTAAAAAAAAAAAACAAACAAACAAAAACAGATATATGCTGTGTGTGTGTGTGTCCTAGAGGAGCTTTCACTCTAATGAGAAAAAAATGCCACATAAAAAGGAGCTGAGGGGTAGGTAGGTGGTACAGTGAATAGAGCACAGGCCCTGGAGTCAGGAGGACCTGAGTTCAAATCCGGCCTCAGACACTTAACACTTACTAGCCACGTGACCTTGGGCAAGTCACTTAACCCCAATTTCCCCGACATCCCCCCTCCAAAAAAGAAAAAAAGCGGGGGGGGGGAGGAACTGAAAAACTAGGGATGGGAAGGAATGGTAACAAAGGTCAGATAATGAAGGATTACTGGTCTGGAGCCTTCTTTAAAATGGAGACTCTTGGAAGGAACTCACTGATTGAAGAAGGGAGCTGCATGCACATAGGGAGTCTGCTGAAGAGGCCTTAAAATCTCCTGAATCAGCAAACATTTGACTTACTTGCCAAGTGGAAAGATATGACAACCAAGGGTCAAATCATTTTAGAATATAAACTCATTGGTAAAATCTTATGAAGAAAGATGGTAGATGACTGAACAATATTGCCCCATAAAACACAGAAAAAAAATAAAAGGTAGATCAATTTAAGGAACACTTGGCAACAGATATAACTAAGCAAAGCTACTGCAAAGGAATTTAGGAATAAACCTGGAATTAAAACAACAGAAAGATGAAAATGGAAAAGATCTGCAAAGATGTTTCTAAGAAACTCTTTTCCCCATAAAGAAAAGTGGAAACACCACACTTGAACGATAACAACACAGTACTAGCCATGCTTACAGAAGAGATATAATTAGAACAAAAGAGAACAAAAATAGGGGGAGTAGATGGATCAAATCAATTGTACAGAGAAGAGAACTGTTCTAGAGGTGAAACAATTAATCATGGATTTTGAGGGATCAATTTGCCGGGTTTCTGAACCTACCAAAGGTAAGGGAAATACCTCAAACTTTAACAATATCAAAAAAAGGGGAGGGGCAACTAAGAGAACATCAGCTACTGACCTATATTGCTACTTTCTTGCATATTTACATTTCTTTCTGCATATTCACTGAAAGTACCTCTGCTGCAGGAACAGGTAGTTTTTGCCAGCCATATTTCACAGTAGATCAAATCTTCACTAACACAAAATTGACTGAAAGTTGTGGAGAATAACAACAGTGTCTATGTCGGTTTGTTTTTTTGAACATAAAAAAAGCTTTGGATTCAGTAGAACAAAACCCCATCTTAAAGGTTCTCTTACAATACAGTATTTCCCAACCACACATCAAACTTATGGAAGATTCCCTGAAAAAAATAGAACAGAGATAGCTTTGCTCTATGACACTCTGATTATCAGTGAGGCTAGGTATAAAACAGGGAGATATATGCTTGTCAAAGGTGTGTGCTCCTTTCATGGAGCATATCCAGCACAGCAGCCAAGATCAAGAAGGATTCCCCATAGATGATGATATTCTTCAAACAGTCTTGCTTTTGGGTGACATTGTGCTTGTTGCATCAAACCTTTAAATATTACATAATCTCTTGGGTAAGATATGTAACCCTTGACCTATCCATCTATAGAGGGAAATCCAACCAGAAAAAAGAATGTTTATTGCTCAGAGTGTGTCATACTATTAAATGGACAACCTATAAAATGTATGCATAAGTACCTTGGACAGATACTGAAATTAGACAATGACTTAGATCTAAAATTAAGTAGGGGAAAAGTGGGCTTGCCTGCTTTGTGAGGAAGTTCAGTGTTCCTTTAATGAACCCAAACTTCTCCCTGAAATGAAGGTTCATCTTTTTAATTGATCTACCAACAAAAACCAATGTTGTTTAATGGCTGCAAATCATGCAATACTACAACCTCCAAATAATTAAAATTATTACTCAGAGGGCAATGACAAGAGACATGTGGGTGTGCATAGCATTTGACATACAACAAATAAGGAAGAAGAAGAAGAAAAGATGTCATCAAAGAAATGTGTGATCAAAAAAGATGAGGCAGTCATTTGGCAAAAGTGAGATGTAATAATAGGACAGTCTCCAATCTCCATTGATATCTTTGTGCTATCAAAAAAAACTAAGGGAGGCTTCCACTAGATTGGCCATGGACAAGAGTCATACATAATGGGAAGACATAGGTGACCTGAAATCTACATCACTGAAGAAAACAGCTACACTGATGAGGCCACAGAGCCATTTGGGGTACTTGAGTAAACCTAAGTGCTGAGAGGTCATAGTCAATAGCAGTTACACCTTGGAATTGGGGGGTTCTGGGTTCAAATCCTGATTTTAATACATAATAGCTCTGGGATTATATGCAAATCACTTAATTGCTCACTATTCCAGGCAACCCTTTAAGATTACACCTTACAGAGGGAATATCAAGCCATACTAGTGAAATGAGTTTCCATGCTGTGAATTTCCTAGAAGAAAAACAATTATTATTATAAAATAATAGCTAACACCTGAATACTTGGCTTGTATCTGTGAATACAGTATTACATGTTATGCTTATGGAAAGTAACAATACACAAAGAAGAAAATGGCTGTGGATAATTATTGGAAGCCCTGAAAGAATTCATGTTACTTGAAAACCTTACTCATTTACATGAAGCTCTTGACCAGACTCATTTGAATGGGGAAGGATGCGGAGTTTATGGTACATCTTGCATAGCCCTGACTAGAGCAAACACATTCACTGTATGGAAAAGTATGTTTTGCATGTCCCGTTGTAATTTTTTGTACTAACACAATGAGTGTTTTCTGAATTTCTGGACATCTTGTAGATAAAAAATGCCTCATTATTATCCTATCTATCAGGGAAAATCTGTCCTATTAAGGATGGAACAGCAATTTAAAGGTGCAACATATATCCAGTAGCCTATAACCTAGAACCTGGAGGTGAACACAGTGTCCAACGAAAATGCAGAGAGAAACTTGGGAGGCTGTAATTTAATTAATAGGGTTGGCATTTGTCCAAGGCCTCACCTACCTTAAGGAAGATAAGTATCCTGGGATCTTTAATGACCACAAGCGGTCAGAACAATTTTTCATCTCATCCAATTAAGGACAAGCAAATCTTCTACAATGTTAAGTGACGGGACTGAGGAATCTACTCCACAAATTAAGGCCTAGGGACTTAGTGTTTGTTTCCCCATGGGCTGCTGTGGGCACATAAACATACGTTTGGTAAAATGATGTTTCCAGAAAACAAGTCAGCCTCAATAGTAAGTAATGGAGCACTGAGACCATTCTCCTGGTAACTTAGATGATGGTCACAAAAGAGGTTACTCTAGTCATTATACCGGGCCACTGAGCAGTTCTCAAGCCCCCCTTTCATTGTGAGGAGAAATAAATACAAATAGCACAGGTTATGCTGTACAGTACAAGCCAGAAGCAGCATGATGCACTGAAAAGAACACAGCTGGTCTTAGAATCAAGAGACACTGGAGTCCAGATTCTGACTCTGCCACTGACTATTTGAGTTAATCAATTGACAAGCATTAATTAAGTACTTACTATATAACAGACATTATACCAGGCACTAGTGATACAAATACAAGGAATTCAACAATCCTTATTCACAGAGAGCTTACATTCTAATGGACAAAAGTGTGTGTGTACATATATAACATGTTTATGCATGTGTGTACATGTATGTGTATATACCTGTAATGTTTCCATATATATATGTGGGGTGTATATACATATACATGCTTATATAAATACCATAAATGTGTATATAAATACATTTATGTATGTACATATCTGTGTATACATGCATGCATACATGCATAAATATATGCATGCATGCATATATACAGGGGCATGGTGGAGCCAGCTCAAACTGGCTCATAAGACTAATTGTTAAATTTTCATTATAAGCATTTACACTTTAGAAATCAGCAAGCCCTACAAATCAGGCCTTGTTTATTTAACAAGACTTATGAAGAACTCAAGATTTATTATCTAGATTTAAGAAAGTAAAACAGGGGGCGGCTAGGTGGCGCAGTGAATAGAGCGCCGGCCCTGGAATCAGAAGGACCTGAGTTCGGAGCCGGCCTCTGACACTTAATCCACACACACACACAAAAAAAAAAACCTAGCCGTGTAACCTTGGGCAAGTTACTTAACCCCAATTGCCCTAAAGGGGCGGCTAGGTGGCGCAGTGAGTAAGAGCGCCGGCCTCGTAGTTTGGATGACCCGAGATCAGATCCGGCCTCAGAAAATGAGCACCCACGCATAAATAATGACTAGCCGTGTAACCTTGAGCAAGTTACTTAACCCCAAATGCTTTAAAAAAAAAAAAAAAGAAAGTAAAACAGAAAATGTTAATAATAGAGATCAAACTTAAAAGTTTGTCATTTATTTTTTGGGGAGAGACAGTTATTAAATATTTACTAGCATACCACTATGCGTGTGTATACATACGTAAACATATATGTATTATACATATGTGTATTTTAGGAATGTATGCAGGCATGTTTATATATATATACATTTATACCTCAGGGAAGTCATTTACCCAGCCAGGCCTATTTTCCTCACTTTTTTTTTTGGCTTTTTTGCAGGAGGGAAGACAGGGCAGTTGGGGTTAGGTGGCCATTTTCCTCATTTTTAAAGTGAATGCATTTAGAGATGAAAAGGTCTATGACAGCCATTCTGTCCAATTTCTTCATTTTACAGATGAAGAAAGCCCAGAGAAGTTGAGATGACTTGCCCAAGGTCACATTACTCGTAAGTATCTGAGGTGTGCTTTGAATGTAGAACTTCCTGACTTCGAGTTCAGGATTCTAGCCACTCCATCATGCTACCTCCCACTTGCACTATCTATTCCACAAGTTTGTTGTGGAAAAAAAACACTTAAAGTGCTAAATAAATGTGAAATTTATAACCTAATGTCCAGTTGCCTTCCAGAAAAGTAGTGAGTCTATTGTATTTCTGAGACTTGATGCACAAAAAAAAAACCTTTAGTGTGAAAGTTTAGGACAAAATTGTCTTCTTTTCAGAGTTACACAATAATATAATCCCAGGATTCCAGAGGTGAATGGACCTCAGTGGCACAAACTTGAAAAATCCAAATCTATAATATACCCAACAAACACCCAATCAGCCTTTGATTGAAGGCCTTTTGTAAGTGGGGAACCATGGCCTCCCACTTTGAATAGCTCTCACAATTAGCAAGCTCTTCCCTAAATCATCTAAATTTTTTTCATTGCAAACACAGTATCTCATCCTTTTTCCATGTAATAGCCTTTTTAGATACTCGCAGAGAGTTATGCTTTCCTGCCTAAAACTTCTCACCTCAAAGTAAACCAGCATTGGTACCTTCAACCAATCCTCATATAGAAGGAATGCAAAGCCATGTCCCATCTTGGTTGTGTTCCTCTGGATGCTATACAATTTACCAATGTCTTCCCTAAAATATAGTACCCAGAACTTAGCAAAATACTCCAGACATAGTCAAATTGTACAAAATACAGTGTAACTACCACTTCCTTATTCCTAGATGTTATGCCTATCAATGCAACCTAATATCTCAAGTTATTAGCTATCAATATCACACTGGAGACTCATATTGGTCTTGTAGTACGCTAGCAGCCCAAATATGAAGCTAGGGTTTTTTAACCTAAGTATAAGATTTTTAATTTCCATTTATCCTTGTAATAAGTGGGCCTATGTCACATAGAATTATAGATAGATTCAAGATGCTCCAATCCATGGCTCAGGTGACTAACATTATACCTTTATAGGATAGCCAAGCCTAAGTGAGTACTCCCTTTCTCTCCTACCTTCAAGAAGAATATTGTGTTTGGAATTACATCTGTCTATTACACATCAGATGTTTTCAGTCTCAAAGTAAAGTCCTAGAAATAAAGCCCTGGTCATAGTTTCAGGGTGGAGAAAAGTGCTTATGGTCACTCACAGACCAGAAAACAGGCCATGAGAGTAGTGACCACACCTCTCCTTAGATCATACCACCTTGGAAGAACTGAAAACTTACAGACCTCCAAAACTAGCTCTTAAAAAAGCAGCATGAAAAACATGAAGCTTAGGATAGTGCTCCTTCTATCCCATGAGTAGAGCCCAACTTTAATATAAAGTTCAAAGTCAAGAAATAAGCCGGAAAAATGAGCAAATAATAAAAAAAAAAAACCTGGTCATAGAAAACTACTACGATAACAAAGAATGCCAAAACACAAACTTAAAAGAAGACAACAAAGTCAAAACTGCTACATCCAAAGCCTCAAAGAATAATGTGAATTGATCTCAAGCCCAAAAAAGAATTGCTGGAAGAGCCCAAAAAGGATTTTCAAAATCACTTAAAAGAGGTAAGGGGGAAAAGTGGGGAAATAAATGACAGTGATGAAGGAAACTATGAAAAAAGAGTCAGCAGCTTGATAAAGGAGACTCAAAAAAAGTGATAAAAAATAAAACCTCAAAAAAAAAAAAGAATAGGCTAAATGGTAAAACTAGCACAAAAATCCACTGAAGAGAAAAACATCTTAAAAAGCAGAATTGGCTAAATGGAATAAAATATTTATAAAACTTCACAATAAAAGGCAGAATGGGTCACATGCAAAAAGAGGTGTAAATGCTCACTGAAGAAAATAATTCCTTAAAAACTAGGATTGGTCAAGTGGAATCTAATGACTCTATGAGATGTCAAGAAACAAATAAAACAAAATCAAAAGAATGAAAAAATAGAAGAAAATGTGAAATATTTCATTGGAAAAACAACTAATCTAGAAAATAAATCCAGGAGAGATAATTTAAGAATTGTTGGACTATTTAAAAGCCATGATCAAAAAAAGGTCCCAGATATCCTTTCAAGAAATGATCAAGGAAAACTATCCTGATATCCTAGAACCATAGGTAAAATAGAAATTGAAAGAAGCTACCATTCACCTCCTGAAAGAAATCCCAAAATGAAAACTCCCAGAAATACTATAGCAAAATTCTAGAGCTCCCCAGGTCAAGGAGAAAATATTGGAAGCAGCCAGAAAAATAATTAAAAAATTATGGAGCCACAGTCAGTATAACACAAGATTTAGCAGCTTCTACAAATAAAAGTATTGGAGGGTTTGGAATATGATATTCTAGAAGGCAAAGGAGTTACAATTACAAGCTGCCTAGCAAAACTGAGTATAATCCTTCGGGGGAAAATGGATATTTAATGAAATGAAGAACTTTCAGATATTCTTGTTGAAAAGACCAGAGATGAATAGAAAATTTTACTTTCAAATACAAGACTCAAGAGAAGCATAAAAAGATAAACAGAAAAGAAAAATCCTAAGGGATTCAATAAGGTGAAACTGTTCACATTCCTATATGGGAAGATTATACCCATAACTCCTTAGAACTTTGTCATTATTAGGGCAGTTAGAAGTAATATACATAGACAGAGGGCACAGGTGTAAATTAACTATGATGGAAAATTAAATTAAGGGGTAAGAAAGAGGGATCCTCTGGGAGCAGGAGAAAGAGAGAGGGACAGTGGGGTAAATTATCTCACATAAAAGAAGTTTGAAAGAACTACAATGGATGGGAACATAGGGGGAGGAGTGACAGACAACACTTGAACTGTTACTCTCATTGGCATTGGCTCAAAAAGGTAATAACACACACACTTAAGCATAGAAATCTATCTTACCCTACAGAGTAATAGGAGGGAAAGGGGAGAAGAGAAGGGGGGGGGGCTAATAGAGGGGAGGGTGGATTGGGGCAGGTAGTATGGACAGGGAGAAGGGGGGAGACAGAAAGAGACAGACAGACAGAGAGACAGAGAGAGAGAGAGAGAGAGAGAGAGAGAGAGAGAGAGAGAGAGAGAGATTGAGAAGGATTAATGGGGAAAATAGGTAAGTAAACAGACAGTTTTTGACTAGGGGAAGGAGTGACCATTGGTTTCCCTTTCTCCATTTGGCATAAGGAAACCAATAAATAAAATGTCAATTTTAATTATTATTTAATTAATTAAACAAGGAATCCTGGACTTTGAGCTAAATCTTGTTAAAGGGTCTTTCCGTTTCAGTCACTTGGTGTGTCTCACCGAACTTCCTCTTGGCTTTTACTTATCAGCTTCCTGAAGTTTCTGCCTAATCTCTTTTGTTCCCAATCTATACTGATCTACTTCAGCCAAATACAAATAGTCCCAGAGGGAAATATCACCCTGACCCCTCACACAGTCTCTCATGGATAGACAAAATGGATGCCAGTCACCCATACATTTCTTAGCATCTTCCTTCCCACAAAATTTTCCCATCAGATATGGAATAGTTACACTAATTGTGTTATATTATCATGGGGCAGTTAGGTGGTGCAATGGATTGAATGCCAGGCCTGGAGTCAGGAAGACCTACATAAATTCAAATCTGACCTCAGATATTTGCTATATGTGTGACCCTGGGCAAGCAAATTAACTCCTGTTTGCCTCAGTTTCCCCATCTGTAAAATGGGAAGAATAATAGCACCCACCTTTTAGAGTTGTTGTGAGAATAAAATGAGATGATAACTGCACAGTGCCTTACACAAAGTAAGCCTATAGAAATGTTACCTATTATTATTATTATTACCATACCCTGAGAAACAACAAAGATGAATAGTATAGGGGTTGTGGGAAGACACACATGAATGGATGCAGAGTGAAGTAGAAAGAATCAGAAAAACAACATACACAAAAAATACATAAATGGAAAATCAACAATAACAATAGAATCCACCAAAATGAACCCTGTCATTTTAATGACCAAGCCTGACCCTGAAGACAAATACACACTGTCCTTTACCCCTTTCATTCTAGGTAGGGCCTCTGGGTAGGGCCTGTTTGGCTGTGAAGAGACTCTTGAATCTCATATTCCTGTATGATATTAAATAGTGAATAAGGGGAAGTGGGAAGGGGAGAGGGGAGGTTTACCATTAGTATCTTTTATGTTCACATCATTTTCTTTTCTGCATACATCACTCTCCTGTCTAATGAGCCTTTCTTTGCCACAAAGCTTAAAAAAAAACGCAGTGTAACAAAAATGACCAACACTTCTATTACAGTTGATGATGGTAGTAGTGCCCTTTGCAGTGGCCCAAAAGTCACCAATGGCATGGGCAGAGATATCTAGTATTGTGATCCTATTTTCTTCCTTTCACATTTACTGTGATTCAACAACATTTCTGTCCTCACAGATCTATTATCCAGGTTTCAAGCTTAATTTCTTTCTTCCTGGGAATTATTGTATGAAATTATTTAAATGATTTCTAATTACCCTGAGCACATTTATTTTCACACCCAAATAGTATGAGTAATCCATGAAAAACAATGACCTTTATTTAGGCTCTGGGAAAATAAAAAATGACTGTGACACAAATACAGACATTAGGAAGAGATTATTCATCAATTTAAAATTAACCAAAAGAGACTTTTTTCTACCTGTGTGGTAGTCTAAGCAATGGCATATTCACTTGCTTTTTCTTTGGAGAAACAGAAATATTTTTAGCTAAAGCAAAATCCTACATGCTAGCCAAGTAAAGTGGAATAATGATGGTCAAAGTTTAGAAAGGCAACGGAATTTCCTCATCTATAGTCCTTCTAAGGTTTGAAGGGTTAGAAGTCCTTTAGGCAGAGATTTAGCATGAAGTCTGAGAGTTTGGGTGACCAACAGAATGCCAGTCCTCTAAATGTCACTAGCCCGGTCCTTGAACCAGATCATTATGGTCTTCAGAACAACAGCCATAATCAAAATAAAATGTTAGCAATGCAAATTGGAACTTCCCTTCTCAAGATCTCAAATTTCTCTTCTGTAAAGGGGTTGCCATCTCCAAGTCTGTGCCCCAAGGAGATCAAAGACAGACAAAAGCCCCATATATGCCAAAATATATACCAACATATTATCATCTCTATATATACCAACATATCCCCAGCAGCCCTTTTCCAAAAAAAATAGAAACAAAAATAGATGTCCATTGATTGAGGAAGGGCTGGACAAAGTGTAATGCCACTTCACTATAAGAAACAATGAACATAAAGAAGCCAGAAAAACATGGGGAAGACTTGAATGAGCTGTTGATAGAACCAAGAAAATGGACATAATCACTACCATAATACATATGAAAAGAGAACCAAGACTCATCAGAGATTATTATAGATGCAATGCCATTTTTGTCTCTAACTGCAGTGCCTGGCACAAAATACGCCTTTATAATAAACACACATTGATTGATTGATTGAGAAGAGGGGATCAATGGTGAAACATGTTTCCCTTTTCTTGCAATCCTTAAAGTATTATATTAATTCTAGCTGCTGTTGTTATTACTATTACTAAACAACATGTATGAAATGTCACTGTCAAATCTGATCTGTCTTGGTCAGTTAGTTTTAATTGTTTTTCTTCATCATAAAGGAAGTCGGGAGAGGAGGAACAGTTAATGGGAACATCGATAAAACATTTTTGGATTAAAAATAAAATGAGGAGGTTGAATTCAGTGATTTCTAAGACCTAGTAGAGAGAAGTCAGGAAGACTTGCATACAAATCCATCCTCAGACACTAACCAGGTGTATAACCAAGTATTAACCTCTATCTCCCTCCGCTTCTCAACTGTAAAATAGGGATAAGGATAGCACCTCTTTCCAAGTGTTGCTGTGAGGACCAAGTGAGATCATATTTATAAAGCATTTCCTAGCACATAGTAGAACATTAATTAAAGCTTGTTTCCTTCTTACCTTCCTCTTAGGGTCATTGTGAGGAGAGTGTTTTGTGCAAACAGAAATACAGACAGGAACTGGTGCTGTGACTATTGGTATGGGGATCTCCAGAGTAAGGAAATGCCTCATACCAATGCAGGTCAGCACCACCTCTGCATCTTATGGTTTTAGGAGTTCCCTGGAGCACCAAGAGAGGAAGTTACTTGCCCAGGGTCATACAGCCAGTATATAATAAGGTAGACCCTCTGGACTCCCAGACCAGCTCTCTGTCCACTATGCCATTCTACCTCTCATCCCCAGTGTTTTCTATGATCCTAGTACCTCTGGAAGTGAAGAGTCTTTAGGAATGCTGAAATCAATCCTTTCAGAATGTATTTTCCAAGGGGAGACAGCAAACAGGCATTGCTTAAAGGAATATAAGGTACTTATATGATCATGGACCTCAGAGCCATTGAGTCCAACCACCTCATTTTACGGATGAGGAAACTGAGGCCCAGAGAGATTTGTTGACTTGCCCAAGATCACATAAGCTATAAATGGCAGAACCAGGATTCGAACTCAGATTCTGCAAGTCAAGCTCTGACCTCTTTCTGCTGGACTACTCTAACTTCTAATTCAACAAACATTTAAGAGGCTACAATATGTCAGGCCTTGTGCTAAGCACCAGGGATACAATTAATAAAAGACAGTCCTTGCCTTCAGTGGGTTTACAATCTAAAGGAATTCTGATGAAGGAATCAAGTTAACAAGTATTTAGTAAGTGCCTACTATATGCCAGCTAAGGACAACTAGAGAGACAGATTACTGTGCCTAGAGCCAGGAAGACCCATCTTCCTGAGTTCAAATCTGGCCTCAGACACTTGCTAGCTGTGTGACCTTGGTCAAGTCACTTAACCCTGTTTGCCTCAGTTTCCACATCTGTAAAATGGATGAAATTAACTGGTTAATCTCCTACATCTCTTTCAGGTCCAAATCCATGAGGAGTACTCAAGAACCATAACCAGGGTCTCCTTCACGACTATCACAAAAATCTGAAAAACCCATAAAAGACTCCAGGGTTCTTTGTCACACTTAAAAATCATGTGGTATTGATCAGGGTGGCCAGAGATAGGCTCTGGTTATAGTCTTAAGACCAACTGTCATTTCCTGGTGTGCTAGGGAGGTGGAGAGAAAGGTGGCACAAAACTCTTATATTTCACGTTAACTTCAATATAAAATATTCTAAGGGGTATCAGTGTCTGGGAAATGAGCTAGCTTTTGAAAAGAAGTTGATTATCTTTTCCAAGGTTCCATTGTCTCCTATTGTTATTTGATGAAGCAAGGGAGGTCGGATTGCCTCTGTTCATCTACAATATGGTGCACAGTGCTGGTTGGAAAGTTAGCTCATAGGGAGCAAGAGATACTGACGAGGGAATCCTGGAGCTGAAGTGTTGTGAGAACAGAAGAATTGATTTCAGAAGTATCGAGAAAGGCATTCATAGGTCACAGCAGTCAGAAAGGAAATATTCGTTGTGTTTGAATGTGTACATGTCTCATATGCCGGCATCGGAGACCTGGCCAGGGCCATTTGGCCTCTCACTGCCCTTCTGATGCTTCTGTGATCCCACAAAATGTGCATTGCACTCTTCCCAAACAAAACGTCTCACTGGCTATTTGTTGGGTGCTGGGTGTCATCAGAGACAGAGTATGGCAGTTTGGCACAGCAGGAAAGGAGGAACTGAAGGCTGCCAAGGTAAAAACTATCTGGGAAGAGTTTAGAATCTCTCAACACAGTTCAGACCCTGACACCTCCATATTCCTTAAGAGTGATGGTCCACCAAGAAGTGTGCTGATTGTAGGAGTGGATCTGGCATTTCACAGGTATGGGGAACTCTCTTTACCAATACAGCTTAGCATCTTCTCTTGATTTAGAGTCTGAGAGAGTTGCCCAGAGTACTGGTAAAGGATAGATAGAAGGATAGATAGATAGATAGATAGATAGATAGATAGATAGATAGATAGATGGAACAACAGATGGACAGACAGGTAGATAGATGAGAGAGAGAGAGAGAGAGAGAGAGAGAGAGAGAGAGGGATGGATGGATGGATGGATGGATGGATGGATGGATGGATAGATAGATAGATAGATAGATAGATAGATAGATAGATAGATAGACAGATGGATAGATGGATGGATAGATAAAGGAGGCAGAGGTAAACTGACTTGCCCAGAGTCACAAAGTCAATATGTGTCATGTGGAACTTGAATCCAGGTCACACACTGTCTCTGTCTCTATACATAGCTCCATTTCTCACTGTCATCATGTGACTGGCCAATGTTCACACCAATGATGTACCAGTATCTCCATTGTCCTCTGTGTGCTCCTCATTTTAATTTTTAGCACCTATGACATCCCGTGATTCTACGTCATACAACAACATTGAGAGAATATGGGCCTGAGTTACTGGTATTCTGATAATTCAGTATTCTGTGCTATTAAAGGAGGTTTGTAATTTCCTGAAGGTGATCTATCCTCTCTCCTCCTGTTTAATTCTGGACCTTTATCCTAGACAGATAAGGGGACAGAGAAATAGAGAGATAGACCCAAAGATATAGAGAGAGAGATGATAGAGAGATGGCTATAAGAGACTGATAGGTGAGCTCTGTACATGGCCCACCCAAGAATACAACACAGTCTGAGAAATAGGCATTGGTCATCACTTGATTTTTCCTGGATAGTCCGACTCCTTTCATATGGTTCTAGATTTTTTCCAGAAGGCTATGCAGTAAGTGTGATGTCATCCTCAAACAGAAGCACTAGACAACCTCACCATCCACAGGCATGTACATACATATTTGCACGAATACTTGTGTGCATACATATAAAACACATGTATTTTATGTGTGTATACATGTACACAAGCTGAAAACTGCACAGACTTCTAAAACACTGGATGCATTGTACATGTATGCATATACAGTGTATCACACATACAAATGTACACATACACAATTCCTAGATAGATAGTGACAGAATAGAGTAGCAGATACAAAAATGACCTTGGGGTCAAGAAGGCCCGAGGTCAAATACTGTGGCATGTACTGGCTATGTGACCTTGGGAAAGTCACTTCATCTCTCTGGGTCCTAGATAGCTCTCTAAGCTCATGCTGCAGAAACTGGCAGCAGGAGTCACCTCACCTGAGATCACAGACCAGTCCAACTATTCTAACTCTTAGCTATGGATACATGTATAGACATACCTGGTCTCATGTGAGCCTTACAAGAGCCCTTCGAGATAGGTACTATGGTCATAATTATCTGCATTTTACAAATGAGAAGGCTGAGGCTCAAACAGGTTCAGTGACTTTAAGGCGGATTGTTTGTCAGTCACTCAGAAGTTGCTGGCTCATACCCTTGTAAACGGGCCACAGTAAAATGTGTCAGTGGTATCAACACAATGGTAAGATCACACAGCTAATACGTACCAAGGGGCAGGATTCATGTCTTTCAGACTCTACATCTCAGGCTATATCCCATTTTCCAGGTTGCCTCTCCACCCAAATACAAGGAGACACCTTCACCAGGACTCCTGCTTATGATGATCTTCCTCTCAGAAAAGGCTGCTTGCCAACCTGCCCACAAAGGCACACTTACACAGACATATTTGGACATTCTGGCAAATAGATTCTACTGGCTTTCTTGCAAATGAGATATTGGGGGTTGACCTATGTTCCAGGTTTGGTTTTGTCCACCCTTGCCCCAACACCATAAGAACATTCCATTTGCTGGTCTTTCCATATTCCCTCCAACCAGTGATGTGATGGTAAATGTTTAACAACCAGCTTTCAGGGGAAAGGAGGGGCAGGGAGGAAGGAAATACACATATAGAGTGGTTTTCACTTTTGTGACTTGTTTTTGGAATACCTGAATAGCCAGAAACTCTAAATAATAATAATACCATATCACTTTCATATATATTTTTCTAACTTAAAACAAAAAATTGTTATTATACATGCAATCCAGTAACCATGCATCAATACAGCTGTAAGGTTAACAAATAGATATCAAGACAGAAAGAAACATTTTCTATCAAGTCACAAAGGGGAAAAAAGATACATGCCTCTCTATTCTTTTATCAAAGATACTTTTCATCACCAGCAACAATTATGCATTATTGAATGGCCACCAACACCACCCTGAGCACTCTGGGAGTTCACATTGAATAAAGGAGATCCATGTCACTAAGCAATTCAAGAAAAGGCCAGGAGACCCAGAGAGTCTTAAAAGAACACAGAGGGGACGGCTAGGTGGCGCAGTGAGTAAGAGCGCTGGCCTCGGAGTTGGGATGACCCGAGATCGAATCTGGCCTCAGAAAATGAGCACCCACACACAAATAATGACTAGCCGTGTAACCTTGAGCCAAGTTACTTAACCCCAATTGCTTTAAAAAAAAAAAAAAAGAACACAGAGGCCTTTCCTTAACTTGACCATCTGCAGCTCTGAGGTCACCTTACTCATTTTTTCAAAGAAGAACGACAACTAAGAAATTAAAATGAGACTTTCTAACTTACAGTAAGTCAAGCATCAATGCTCAAGGTGACAGCCAGAGACCATAAGAAAGTTGTGGATGTCTGTGAAGAGAAAAGAAAAAAAATCAACAATCAGTTAAGGAATTTAAAAGTGTACAAAATTTTCCATTTGAAGTAAAGGATTATTTTTAGAGATGTTGCTCACACGGCATTTCCCCCCACAAGCCCTCTGCTCTTCCTAACTTTCCTATTACTTTTAAGGGCACCTTCATCCTCCGTCAGTCACCCGGATGAGGAGCCCAGGCATCGTCCTCTCTCCTCACATCAAATATATCCACAACCAAGTCTAGTTCAGCTAAGAGTGACCTGGTGAATAGAGCACAGGCCTTGGAGTAAGATGAGTGCAAATCTTGCCCAGATAGACTAACTACCTGCATGACTGGTTAAGTGACAAGACACTGCTGTCTGCCTCAGTTTCCCCATGCATCAGGGAGCTTAAAAAGCTCAAATGTAATCATTTTTGTAAAGAGCTTTAAAAACCTTAAAGCTCCAAATAAAAGTTAGCTATTATTATTATTTATTGGGAGGAAAACTGGGACAAAAAGGAGGACTAACAAATGGTGAGGATTAGGAGGAGGAAGGAAGAAGGGCTTTGTACAGGAGATGCTCTTTGAATTGGCCCTTGAAGGAAGGAAGATGAAGATTCTGAGAAGCAAAGATAAAGAAGTAATTCATGGGAAACTATCCAGCAAAAATACATGGAGGTAAGAGATAAAATACACACCTTGGAGAGCATTTAGCGGCACAGTTTGGCTGAAAGGTACACTTCCAGGAAGGCTACAGACTGGGGAGGGACAAAGTGCTGAACTCGGAAGTTTGTATTTTATCCTATAAACAATGGGAGCTACTGAAGGTTTGTGAAGAGGGGAGTAATGCTGTCCAACCTATTTAGAAAGATCATTTTGGCAGCTGAGTGGAAAATGAATTGGAGAGATGTTGTTCTAAGGTGATGGCTGTATGAGCAGAGAGAAAGGGATAGATGCCAGAGATCATGTGTATATGGACAAGCCTTAGCACCCCCATCTGATGTGAGGACTGAGACAGAAGGAAGAATAAAAAATGCTTGAGAATGTAATGAACCTGATAGAATGGGAGGATGGTGAGGCCCTCAGTCACAATAGGGAAAATTAGAAGAGACCAGGTTTATTTTCATTTTTATTTTCAGTTCCATATTCTCTTTCCCTCCACTCCTTGCCCCCACACATTGAGAAAGCCAGAAATATGATACCCATTATATATAAATAGTCATACAATACATATTTCCACATTGGCCATGTTCAGGAGGAGGAAAGGAGGGGGGGAGGAAGGGAGAATGGGAAAAGGAAGGGAGGAGTGGAAAAGGGAAGAAGGAAGGCAGGAAGGAAGGAAGGAAGGGAGAAGGAAGGAAGGAAGGAAGGTAGAAAAGAAGGGAGGGAGGAAGGGAGGGAGGGAGGAAGGAAGGGAGGGAGGAAGGAAGGAAGGAAGGAAAATTATGGCAGGTGGGTGGTACAGTGGATAGGACAATACTGGACCTGGAGTCAGAGAGACCCAAGTTTAAATCTGACCTCAAACATTTAGCAGTTGTGTGACCCTAAGCAAGTCACTTAACTTCTGTTTGCCCCAGTTTTGTCACTAGTAAAATGGAGATAATAATAGTACCAGCTCCCAGGGTTGTGAAGATAAAATGAAAGACTTACAAAGCTCTTTGTAACCCTAAAGTCCAATATAAAGTCCAGCTGTTATCATCACTGCACTCCTTCCTGGGATCTACCCAGCACCAGTTGCTCATATTGTCTATCTTGGCAGCTTATCTTTCCAAAGGCCAAATGAGCCATTCCAGTGGGTCACCTCCCTTATGGAATCCACCTTCCTCGTGACCACACCCTGTCCCCAAAGCCCACCATCCCCTATAACAATAGGGTGGAAAAGTGTTTTATTCCCAGGGTCCCTGTCTCATTACCTGCTCCTCAGAAGAGAAAATGCTGAGTGTTTGCATGGTGCATCAGAGGATGAGGATCTGGCAGCTGCTGGTCTCAGATCTTGCCAACATACCACTCCCAGGGGGCCAGCAGCATTGTGCTCATCTGGTTTTTTCAAGTCTCACTGACATGTATGACATTCTATATCCCTTTGCTCCTGACACATCGCCCCTGTTTGACCCCTCTTCCTTACCATGGATCTGGCTTCACTCAGTCACTGAATTAACATCATACCTCTCCTTGCACACAGTTCACTGCCCCCCCCCTCAACAATTGTGAGCCTACAGGCATTTCCAAGTTCCCGTTTATAGGAAAAGGGAGTCCTAATGTAGCATGGAGGAAGGAAGGAAGGAAGGGTGGAAGGAAGGAAGGAAGGAAGGAAGGAAGGAAGGAAGGAAGGAAGGAAGGAAGGAAGGGTGGAAGGAAGAAAGGAAGGAAGGAGGGAAGGAAAGAAGGAAGGAAGGAAGGAAAGAAAGAAGGAAGGGAGGAAAGAAGGAAGGAAGGAGGGAAGGAAGGAAGGGTGGAAGGAAGAAAGGAAGGAAGGAGGGAAGGAAAGAAGGAAGGAAGGAAGGAAGGAGGGAAGGAAAGAAGGAAGGAAGGAAGGAAAGAAAGAAGGAAGGGAGGAAAGAAGGAAGGAAGGAGGGAAGGAGGGAAAGAAGGAAAGAAAGAAGGAAGGAAGGAAAGAAGGAAGGAAGGAGGGAAGGGAGGAAGGAAGGGAGGAAAGAAGGAAGGAAGGAGGGAGGGAAGGAAGGAAAGAAAGAAGGAAGGAAAGAAGGAAGGAAGGAAAGAAGGAAGGAAGGAAGAAATGGGGGGGTTACAGAAATGCATAAATTAT